>VZSF01011013.1:210215-233211 GCA_013398295.1 Chionis minor | reverse complement strand
GGTTTCTATTCAGGACACAGGCACAATGGGGAGACAAACCCCATTGCTTTTCCTGATCCCCCCCCACCGCACCCCCCCCGCGTGCGTGCCAGCTCCCACGGTGGAGCGGGGTTCGGCGGCGAGTCCCCCGCACACGCGGGGCCGCGCTCACGCCTCTCCCCGGCCCAGGGTCCCTCCGCGCCCCGCGGCGCGGCCAGAAGCAGCCGGGGACAGGGACGAGCGCAAGTCCCAGGGTCCCGGAAAAAGCCTGGACTCGGGTTTTGTCCGGCTGAGGGGAAACTGGGAAAGAAAAGATAAACGCCAGAGCGACTTCGTAATTTTTCCTTTATCCCGTTCTAGAGTAAGAGCAAAAAGCATGGGGTTGGTTTTTTGGTGTTATTTTTTTTACTACAGGGAAAGAAGAAAAAGGGGAAAAAAAAAAAAGAAAAGAGTGCGGGAAAGGAGGCAAATACAGAAAAGGAGAAATACTGCTTTAACGTGCTCTTTGACATCCGAAACAAATTATTTTATCTTGGTTAAACACAATTTTGGAGAGATTTGCGAACCTCCACGACACATTTTATTGACTCAGTGATGTGCCTCGCCCGTGGAAGCACAACTAAAATCGGTTTAGGCGACGGTAGCGTGGTTTTTGAAAGTGTTGCCTCGCCTCTAAAAACTCACTTTGACATTAAACAGCTTAGAAGCACCGAACAATTTAACGGAAGGATTCTATTTGTTTAATAAACTGAGACATTTGTCAGGACACGAGTTGCTTCAAAATCTCTCCCCGTAGCTCCGGTCGAATTTTACCTTCATTGAGAGACGGGTTTGCGAGATTTGCTTTTTCCTTTTTGCACAGCCGGTGTTAGGGCTTGTTTCTGGAGAGCAAAACTCACTGAAAAAAAAATTTAAAAATCCCATTTTATCCGTAAAATTGTTTTCTTCTCTGTCGTCGACGGTCTTCGGGTACCACGGCGGCACAGGGAGCGCGGCAGGGGACAACCGAACGGAATAACCGAGTATCTTTCGGGTGAAGGAAGGAAAGCTCAAATACAGTAAATCAAACCGCGCCGTCAGATGCCGCAGATATTTTATTTGTGCCAATTTACGGGATCGATGGGGCCGGCCCCGGGGGCGGCGGGGCGCGGCGGGGATGCTCCGCTGCCGGGCGGGACGGCGGCCACGCAGCCCGGGGGCTTCCCCTGCGGCTGGGCCGGTCGGTCCCCGGCACCGGCTGCCGCCTGGGCACGGCCTTTTGTTTCCAGCATCTCAGGCCGGAGCTTCGCCGAGCTTAATTCTTATTTTACGGGCGGTTTGGAAACCCAGGTTAAGGCGTTACTTCGGCTCCCGAGAGGCGCTGGACGGCAGCCTCTCCCCAAACCCGGCTCCGTGACTCCGTCCACGGGGCAGGCGGTCGTTACAGTGAGGGGACATCCGCACCAGCACCCCCCCGCACCTCCTCTTCCCCCCCATCCCCACGCAGGACCTGGCCCGGCGCTGTGATTTCCCTCTCCCCGCGCCGCCGCCGCCGCCGGAGCCGCCGCTTCCCAGCCAGCGGCTGGCGGCCGGGAGGGAAGGGGGAGGTGGGGGGGAGGCACGGCCAAAAGGGGTGTTCGGCTTTGATTTATTTTCTTTCTTTTCTCCCCAGGCTCGGGCAGGCGCCCCTCGGGTTTGCGGGCCCGGCCGGGTACACGTCGGGGCCGGGAGCATCCCGCCGGTGTCGCCGGGGCCGCCCACCGTTCTGCGCCTCTCCTCGGGCATCCCTCGGTGAAACCGGCAGCGGCGCCGAGAGGCGGCGAACCTTGCTCCCTTTTCCAGCCCTCTCAGCTGGAAAACTCAAACCGGAGGCCCCAAAGCGGGTCCCGGAGCCGCAGTACCGCCGGGGCTGGCCGGCGGTCGGGGCTCTCTCCCCGCCTCGGTGCGTGCTTACACCGGGCAGCCGCCCCCTCCCCGGCGCCCCGGCTCCGCGGGGACCTTCCTCCTCGTCCCCTTCGCACGTCTCCATCCCCCCCCACCGCAGGGGGTGACACTCGTGCTGCTGCTACCTGCTCGCACCCTCTCTGCTTCCCTCGACGTCCCTCCGAGCCCTGCTCGCCGCCGGCGGTGGCCGCTCGCCCCCCCCTCCGGTGTCGCCGCCGCCGCGGCCGGGCTGGCGAAGGGCCCCTCGGCGGCGGCTGCGGGCTGGGGACGGCACCCGCACCTTCTCCCGCAAGCAGCGTGGGGCGGGAGGGGAAGCAGGGGACAGTGCGGGATCCCCCGGGGTTACGTCCTTTCCCTCTGGTTTTCAGGGATCATTTTGAGACCTGCTCGCTCGGGCACGGCAGTGGGTTTTTATTTGAGCCTCTCCTTGGGACAGAGCGAGGGTCTTTCCCTCACCTCTGCAGGTCTCTAGTCGCCGAGAACGCCTACACGCGGGAAGAGAAGAGCCTCTTTCTGCCCATTAAATGTGCACAGGGGTCGGGGAAGCAGGCTCTTCCAGGAGGGATGAAGATCGCAGATCCCAGGGATCCAGCAGTCAGCCCCTTGGATAAAGCGGAGCCTTTTTGCCCCAGCCAGCCCTCACCCCCAGCAATTAGGGTGCCACTCTGCGCTCTGCCCCGACCACAGGGGTGGCTTTGCTCCCTCGCTCCGTGCAGCAGAAGCAGCCCCCCTCCAGCCAAGCTCAGCCTTTCCCTGGCGTAGACCCTGGGCTCGATAGTTTTGCTCCTGTTCGAGTCATAGCCATCTGAGAAGCGGAAAGTTCCCTTCATGCCTCTGTGGGGGCACTGGCAAGATTCAGTGACATCTTGGAGGAGATGGAACCCCCTTGTCCCCACTCAAGAGGACAAGGAGGTGCAAGCACGGCCATAGGCAGGCCTTTCCCACGGCTCGGCGGCGGTGCTCCCCCAACCCATCCACTGGGCTTTGCAGGGAAACTGCAGAAGGGAGCACCACCCTGCCTTGCACATCTCCGCGTGGATATGTCCATGGGGGAGTTCAGCGCGTCAAGTAACTTCCCCCCCCACCCCTCCCACCTGCCCCATCCCGGTTGTTGGGGTATCCTGGTGCCTTCCAATCCTTATGCTCCTCGCTCCACGTTTGCCCAGGCCAAGCCTGTGAGCTCACATGCTATTTGGAAGGGAGGAGGCAGGTTATACCCCCAGTCCCCAGGGACTTCCCTTGTCGGGCCCATGGGAAAGGATCAATGGGGAAGGGTGGTACCTGCTGTGGCTGCTCATCGCTCAGACATCCATATCCCAAGTCCCCGTCAGAGTTCTCCCAGGGAGGGACCTCAGCAGAAAATCTCTCAGAGACCTTCACTTTATTCCCTACCAGGAGGGGCAGCTCCCTCCCTTCCTTCCCTGATGGATTCTGAGTGACAAGAATAAAAGGAAGAATTGGGCTAATTCCCCCCCCTCCTCTACCTGTCAAAACATCCACAAATCTTCCCATCCCTTCTCACTATCACGATATATTGCGATGCCTCACTGCCTGGAGCTATGCCTGGCTCTGGGAGGAGCCCTCTGGGATTTAGTGGCGGTCCTGGTGGTTTCCATGCCCAGCAGTTAAGCCACCACGGGCAGCTTCACCCAGCACAGGAGAAACCTGGCTGGTGCCGTCAGAAAGCCCGTGGCAGGTATTTGCGAGCAGCCTGAGCACACAATTGTGCCGGAGGTTAAAAGAAGGCTTGGAAGAAAAATATAAGGCTGAGATGGGGTTTACGGACTCAGGCAATTACCCACCATGATAATTTCTTACTGTGAGCCCCTCCTGTACTCTCGTCGGTGGGGGAGGATGCCGCAGGTATACTGACAGCACAGAGCTGCAGGAAATGCAGCGGTTCCTGGGGGGTGCTGCTGCTCACACCCCTTGGCTCAGGCGTCTCTGCTGTCCTCGCATTTAACATTCATAAAGCCAGAGGAAAGAAAAGGGCTTGGGAAGGCACGGAGCTTCCTCCCGGCCATCACAGATGACTGCCTCACTGGTACTTACTTTATATGAAGTCACTGTAGGTGGATTCAATCCACCCTGCTGAGGCACAGTGCACCCCACGGAACACCTTCTCACATGGGGCGACCAAGCAGAACTCTCCTGTAAAAAAAGCCAAAATGCAGAAAACATTTCAGGAACGGAAGAAAAGGGATGAAAGGAATTGCCAGTGTAAAAGGGAATTGTTAAGGTGTCGTTCCCAGAAGAGCTTGGGTAACTGCCCGAAGAGCAGAGAAACCAAACCCAACTGCCTGTCCGCTCCTCTCAAAAGCCCGTGAGCCCTTGCCAGTCTTACCTGAGGGAAAATTTCTTCCTGCCCCCAGCTCTGGCGAGTCCATAAGTACCAAGGCATTATTTGAAATGCATTGGTCATGGTTGTTCTCGGTGTTATCCCTGCCGTTAAAGCTCTCATCCCTAAACAAATCCAAAGGAAAACAGTCGAGGCAAAGAGAGCTCGATCAGGAGCAAGCTAACCTCCACCTGCTCTATTAGGCAAGCTGGTATTTTTTTACCAAGCATCAACAGGTTAAGAAATAAAATGCGTATCAGTGCAGGTTTTAGAGAACTGTATTTAGATTTACAAACAACATTGTAACTGGATCAACAGGCTATAATTAGAATTTAATAATCCAAGTGGAGGAGTAATACGCCCGCTGTTTGAAAAATTGGAGCCTTTCTTTTGCAGTTCTGAACATTCAGCTCTGCAGATTGGACTCCAACTTGCTTGACACAATTACTGTCCTAGTGAGGCAAACATGTTACAAATAAGAACAATAAGATCAACAATAGTCTAAGTCTAATACCATAAACAAAGGGAATAATCAGAACACCTCCTGCCCCAGCGCAATCTGCACAACTGAGACAACCAATTAGTGTGGTTATTGGAAAAAAAAATGCAAGAAAGTGTTGTATTTTATGGAAAGACTTTGATGCTGGCAAATATGTTAAAGGCAATCCTGTTAGATGCGTAGATAACTATCAGATTCAGTCTTTGTCTTTATTTCTAAAGTCTGCCTGAGCCAGGGGTGACACTCAGCATAATTGATGAAGTGGGAAAAATATCTGTGTAAACCAGGTTCCCCTCACATTACATTCAAAGTATTTAGTATGAGGTGTGTAATTAAACAAAGGGTTAATCCAAGGGATTCAATGCAGGGATTCAACACACATGCACTGAAATGCATACACTCCCTGGGATCTGTTGGTATCACAACTGGCAGGACGTGGGCACAAAGCAACCCCCTGGCAAAGCTCCTGCAACGGACTGACCGCTGAAAGTGGCAGCTCAGGCCAATTTCCAGCCCCAGATACTAAAAGGAGACCTCGCCTCTCATTTTGCTTGCTAAGCACACGTCGAAAGAGATTACCCACCCAGCTGGAGGCAGGAGCTCTTCCCAGCCATTGGCCAAGCTGGAAGAAGACAGTCCTGCTTCCCAACAGAGATACTGTGGTGCTGCCACCTGCGATACCCGGGGTTTTCCGACTGCATCTGGGATCTCTTCTAAATTAATGAAACAGTGGCTCAAGGGAAAGGGAGCGCAAGCAGCTCTGAGCTCTGATCCCTGAGCAAGGGGAGGAACTACAGAAAGGAAAGTGCTTAGAAGCTACTTAGAAAAAGTTTTCCTCCTGCATACTTTCTGCCACAGTGGTGGCAGTTCCAACCCCCCTGCCCTGGGCAGGGACACCTCCCACTAGACCTGGTTGCTCCAAGCCCCATCCAGCCTGGCCTTGAACACCTCCAGGGATGGGACATCCACAGCTTCCCTGGGCAACCTGTTCTAGTGCCTCACCACCCGCAGAGTGAAAAATTTTGTCCTGAGATCTAATCTAAATCTCCCCTCTTCCAGTTTGAAGCCATCACCCCTCATCCTATCACTACATGCCCTTTTAAAAAGCCCCTCTCCAGCTTTCTTGTAGGCCCCTTTCAGATACCGGAAGGGTCTATAAGGTCTCCCTGGAGCCTTCCCTTCTCCAGGCTGAACAACCCCAGCTCTCTCAGCCTGTCCTCACAGCAGACGTGCTCCAGCCTCTGATCATCTTCATGGCCTCCTCTAGACCAGCTCCAACAGGTCCGTGTCCTTCTTATGTTGGGGGCTCCAGAGCTGGATGCAGTGCTCCAGGTGAGGTCTCACAAGAGACAAGTAGAGGAGCAGAATCCCTTCCCTTGCCCTGCTGGCCACGCTGCTTTTGATGCAGCCCAGGATGTGGTTGGCTTCTGGGCTGTGAGCGCACGGTGCCGGCTCATGGTGAGCTTCTCATCCACCAACACCCCCAAGTCCCTCTCCTCAGGGCTGAGAGCTGAGAGAATGCTATTTTAAAACTTGCGACAAAATCCAAAGAGTAGTACTGGAGGTATTACATCTGTCTGAAAATAAACTGTGCACTATCGGCTTTCATTCCCAAAGGTTTATTTCCACAGGACAGGAATAATCTGGCACAGGCTCTGGCCTGGCCAGAAGGTGATTGACAGGGGTATCTCAAGTCAAAAATTCAGCTGAGAGGATGTGATAAGCTAATCTTTAATGAAACCCGTGAGAGAAAGTATATCCTCTTCAGTCTATTTTAAAACTGTAACTTGATTTCTCTATGTGCACTGCATCACATTTGGCTTCTTGAAACACTTGGAGATTGCCATGAAAGTAATGGCATTGGGAAGTGTTTAAAGAGACTCCAAGGTGAAAGCGTCTGTGCATCCCATCCGCCAGAGGTGACTAACGCAGACACGGTGTGGGGATGAAGGCCAGCCGTTGGCAGGGCTCTGAGCCCTCCAGCTGTGTCAGAAACACCCGTGCTGTCCCTGGGCGCTGGTGTCCCCCCTCAGCTCCCGGGCTGGCAGAAGATGGGTAAAAATCAACTGGCATGAAGAGACCTAGTTCACTGTTGAGGGTGTTTCTGAAGAAATTTAGGTGTGTTGCTTGTCCCAGAATGTACCTGGGATGTCCTATAGTTTTGAAACACACCCGGGAAGTTGCATTTTAGTTGGGGGTGGGAGAGTTTGAGGGGACCAGCTGCGTCTGTTTAGCTCCGGCCTCGTGGGGCAGCCAGGATTGCACCAGTTCTCACCTGCCTTTTAGGGGACAGCCATGGTGCCACTCAGGTACCTTGTAGTGGACATCCCTTCCAGCTCATCACCCTGTGCAGAGCTGAAAGCCTCCCCTTCAAGGACGCCCCAGGTTTCACTGTCAGGGGTACTGGGCAAGACACGCCATAGCAGTGTGTTACGGCAGCTGCCAGCTCCTTTCCCTGCTGAAACAGAGGCAGGAGAAGGGAAGGTGGTCTCCACTGCTGGCACTAATGCAGGGTCTGCACAGGTCTATGTGACAGGGAGGCAGCTCTGGGGCATGTCCTGCATGATGGAGGGGAGAGATGGGGAGGAGGATGTGAGAGCAGATGCTTTTAAGCCAGGCAAGGGGAGGTAGAGCTTGTCTAGGCTATCATGATGTCTCTGTCCCACTTTCATCTCATGCTAGCCTAGACATCAGACAGGACTGACTGAGATTCAGGGGAGACATTAATGCTGTCTCAGGTTCTTGGGTTTTATTGTTAAAATGACGCTCCTCCGTCCTCCTGACGGCTGCAGGCTGGTGAGGGGGAGAGCCAGCAAGTATTTGCCGTAGCTAGACTCGCAAAATGTAATTTCTCTGGACATCTCCTTTCTTGCTCTCTCTCCCTTGCCTGCAAAGCCAGGGGCTGCTCTTTTGGTGTTGTACTACAAACAAGAGCTTTCAGAAAGGAGCTGGGGTGCGCAGGAAAGCGCTGGCAAGCACACACATGGCACGGTGCCTCCGCTGTACCTGATAATTTCGGGCTGCTGCCCGTGTTGTCGTCATGCTACAGTTCACAGCAGCTGAAGATCAAGTCCCTCAGAACATGCATCCGGTCAAACTGACCCAGCATTCTCAGATCTTTCAGTATTAATCCACGAGGCAACACGTAAGGGGAGGTTACACACAATTGGGTGTATGTTTGCCTGCATTTGGCGCCAGGAATTCACCGGCAAATCGGTAGGAGCCCACCGCTGACTGCGTTTACTGACTTGCCTTCCAAGGAAGGACTTTTCCACAAAGCCACAACCCTTGAACACGTGTCTTCATGCAAAGACACGCTGCAGCGGCTGAGCGAGCCGGGTGCCAGCTGCCAAAACTTCCCTGCAAAGATGCTGGCTCGCCCTCTCCCCCCAGCCCGGCTTCCTAACTCTCCCCACACTCGCTGTTTAGGGCAGATGACGATTTTGGGCTGTCCAAGCTCTCGGTGGGGCTGGGGGGGTGGTGGTGGTGGGGATGCTCAGCATCCTGCGGGGGTTGCAGCCGGGGAGGGCTCCGTGCTGCTCCCGGAGGGGCGGCGGGTCGCCGCAGCCGGCCGTGGGCTTTGAGCCCCCTCTTGCGGCCACTCGCCGCTATTTGGGACCGACTTGGCTTTTCTCCCCGGGTGCCGGGGGGGGGGCGGCACCCAGGGCGGCTGCCGGAGCGGGTATCCCACCTCCCGGCCCCCCGCTCCCGGGAGCTGCCGCCGTGGCTGCCTTGCCGCTTCCTCTGCAAGCTCCAAGGAGCCCTCCTGGAAAGCCGTTTTGAAGGGGGATGAAGCGCAGGCGAGCCCACCCCAGCTCGGAGGCCGGTTTTCCCAGCAGATGCCTCCCTCTCGATGAACTCCCGTCACTTTCAAGGGCTTGGAAATACTTGAAATGCTTTCCTTGTCACGGAGATGCCATCTCTGGCTCAGGAAGCCCGTGAACTGCAAATGGCTCGAGGCTAAAAGAGTGTTCTGGGAAAATATCCCTCCATGCTTGCCCTGTTCTTGTACCCTTCCCTAAGCAACTGCTGATGGGAACAGAGGCGGCGGGAGATGCTGGGCTCCGTCGCTCCTGCTCCTGCCCTAGCATAGCTCTTCTCTTGTCCCTTTGGGCAGGGTTCACAGCACTGCTGGCTGTGATGTTTAGGCACCACTTTGCAATGGGGTTCAGTGAACAAAGGCATTTGTTGCCAAGGTGCAGCTCTTCAAGGTGGTGGGTTTTTTTTTTTAGGGCTGTGAACCCGGCACTCTGGCTACACCACAATTCACCCCCTTCTGGGATCCAGTGCCACTGTTTGCAGAAATTTGCCATAAACCTGAGCAAAGTGGGAATATACACGTAGAGGTGAGAGCGTCTTAAACTGGCTTTCTTCTTCAGGAAGCCACAGGCTTCCTCACAAAGCAGATGTGCCCTGCAGTCTCAGAGGCTCAGCTTCTTACACGTCCTACCCTTACCACTCGTCACAAGGCCACCTTACACCTGCTGTTCATAAAAACCTGCTTTCTGTTGCTTGCGATTGGGAAGTTCAACCAGGTTTTGCTGCAGAGAAACTTTCTGCAGCACAGCAGGGCCATAGAGCTGAGTCACTCATTCTTGGCAGGGCCGCTGCTTGCCTGTATGAATATCCTGGGTACGTGTCATGTAGCACATGCTCAGCTGAATCTGTGTATGCCCCGGAGTTGTTCTGGGAAAGATGGCCTGGGAATGGTCTGCTGTTGTGTGAACCGTTCAGATGTCCTGTTCCTGACTGACCTCTTCTCTGAGGGCCACTTGGTGAGGGTGGTGAACACAAGCTCAGCCTGCCTCCCTGGACCTTCCTTCAGGGCTGCCTTATGGTGATGGGAGGAACTGCATGGTCGCAGGAAAAGAAGGTGACCAGCGATATCCCCAAGGAGAAGCAAGCTGCGTTTTTTCCAGAAGGGGGATCACAGCTTAAACATTCAGACTGGAATTCTCCATATCATCTATCTGCTGTAGAACTTTTCTTTTGATAAGTAGACCTAAAGGTAAAATGAATATTGCATAGGTGTTCACAAAGTGAACTGTACCCATTTTGTGTACTGAATGAGGCTGTGGTCCTGATGAAGATATAGAAGGACTTCATGTAAATTAAAGACATTAATTCCATGCAAATGCATAAGAGGTTGTGTCTAGGTCACAGCCTTAACACAGCCTTTACATTTTTTGGTATTCAGCTTAGCCATCTTAAATGAGGCTTTAAAATAGAGTATAATTCTGCCCTGGGCTGGGATTTCCCACTGTAATGTTGGATGTTGTATATGTTGCACATTTCTCCTACAAGACAGCAGAGAGCAGCAAGTTCTGGGACAGGGAAAGTAAGAGAGAAGCCAAGCAGGAAACAGAAGGATGGTTCGAGTGGTGAATCCGCAGCTAGACCATCTGCAATGCCTTATTAAAGAAAAAAAGCTAATTCTCCTTTCATATCCATTAAACTGGGTTACATGAGTTTAAATGAAAGCAGAGTCTGACCAAATTCTGCTACAAATCAGCTATATAAAAGCATTAAGTTGAATGCTTAATTGGTATAAATGGCATATTTCTGCTATTAGTGTTGGACTGCAAACAACCTCAGTCTCAAATTAATGAACAAAAATTATGATCATTTGAAAAGGGTGAAAAAGGTCCAAAACTACAAAGGTCATTTCCCAAGATAATTTACTTTTACTTACGTAAACAACTGACCGCAGGAAGGAGAGTGCTTCTCTGTAGTGCTGGAATGAAATTTCAGGAAGAAAATGTCAGGTTATCCTTTGACAGCCTTCTTCCTCCACACTGGGAAACAAAGCCCAGTTGTGTCCAAAGCTCCTGGTTTCAAGATGCCTCATCCAGCCTGCAACATGGACCAGGTTTTAGCAAATCCCTCATTCCGCTTGGAAATATTTTTAAAAACATTGACCCGTAGCAAATGCTGGCAGCTCTCTAGTTCCCGCCCAGGGCAACTAGTAGAGGAATCAGTAAAAACAAAGAAATTGGTTATTTGCCTGAGAGCGGTGTTCAGAGAACCGCACCAGCAGGTAACACACCAGAAGTTACTGTGCACCATCTGAGCACTTAGGAGAGGATGTGGTCCCCTCCGAATGAAAGACAGCTTTGGGCAGCTCAGGTCTTAGCAGTTCAGAGATTGGGTTTGCTGCGTTGCAGCAGTTTGGATTGAACAGTAGGATACAGGGTCCAGGCTCCAGCATCTGGGAGTGAGCAGCTGGGGGTGAGGAATATGGAAGAGGATCTTCTCCCATCCACATTGTTGCGGTTTGGGCCCAATTGGCCCAATCAGGCGGAATGACAGATACTCTCTCCTGCCCCTCTTCGAAGGGAGGCAGGAGAGAAAAAGAGAGAGACTTAAGAGTTTAGAAGGAACTGAACTATTTTAATGAAAGAATAAAAAGAAAATAATGAAATACATACAAAACTGTATGAAGCTCCCAGGATGATGATCACATCACCAGCAAGCACTGGGAAAGTCCCAGACTGGACTCAGAAGCGGATGTGAACTGGATTCCAGATCTGGATTTAGGATCAGGATCAAAGGCAGATAGAGTCCTCCACCGACGCCGGCCACTGAAGAAAGAGCGCTGACCCTTTGATCCCTCAGCTTTTCTACTGGGCATGATGCAGATGGGATGGAACACCCTGCTGGTCAGTTTTGGATCACCTGTCCTGTCTGGTCCTCCCTGCAGGTGTGACCCCTCTGCGCTTTTCCATTTCCGACCCTCCAATGGGGCAAATAACACAGTTGGCTGCCCCTGGGTGTTATAACAGTAAGTATAAGCAAGAGCCTCTCTGCATCCCACCCCTTGGCATCAACTATAAACATGGGTCTCGCCGCTCTGAGAGCCAACACTTTCTGCGCAATATGCCATTAATTTCAGCGGTTAGAAGAGGCCTCATTAAAAAGTAAAATAGCTGAACAAAATTGGCCCTGTTTTACCTCAAACCGAGACGCAGGTGCAGTGTGAGATTCAGGTGGAGCAGACACACACCTGGCATGCTCTGCGTGGGTGACGGCAGCGGGCAGGAGGCAGAGACTCCGCGATGGCACTCAGTGCTGCTGCGATGGGTGTCCAGCACGGACTGGCCTTTTTTTTTGGTAATTGCTGCGAGCAGGCACCCAGGCTGTGGCACGAGTTCCCTCCATGGGCAGAGGGGCGCAGGGACAGGGGTCCTCCTGTCCTCCCCTGTCCTCTGGATGGGGCACACTGACCACAGTCACTGGAACTCAGAGTACTTTAAGCCTCAATGTGTCCAGAGATGCTTCTCTGCCTTCAAGGTTTGTCAGCAAAGGAAGGATAGCCAAGGGTTGTTGAGAGACACCAGCTACCGCTGGGTGGGGAATGCAAGTACGAATTTATGGGTAAAATAAGGGAAAGCTGTGGTTTGTATCAAATCACGTTTTACATGCCACAAGTATGCAAACAAAAGGCAAACGGGTGTCTTGCGGTCCTGGCCCCCACGGCCACCGATGCTGCCCCAAGTGTCCGTTGTCACTTGACGTTGCCCAGTGGTGGCCCTACTGCATGCAGCCAGCACAGCCCCATCTGTGAAACGAGGGCTCGGACCATGCGGAGCTAAGGGTGAGGGCGCAGCGCTCCCCTTTATGCTTTTGGGGTCTGAATGTGCGTTGTGATGCTCCCTCTTTATGTTTCCCACTTCTAAAGCAGCCATCCCAACTGGAAGTGCCCCATCACAAACGCTTGCAGCTGCAGGAGGCATGTTCAGAAAAAAATACAGATCCTTCCTGTTTGGCCCCAGATTTTAGGGTTGCTGCTTGAGTCTCTCTGACCTTTTCAATCCAGCTTCTTGCTGGAATTTTAAAGAACAACTCCTATAACCCTGCAGGCCTTGCAGCCACTGTTCTGTGGAATATTTGAGCTAATGACTGATTAATTTCTTAGAAATGTCTGTTTTCTAATAGTTGTACCTGAAGAAGGAAACAAAGCATACCACGATGCTGGAATAAATAGACTTACAGAAGAAACTAGGTTGGAAGGGTTCTCTAGAGGTCTCTAGTCCTAACTGCAAAGCTAGATCAGGCTTCTTACGGCCCTAGCCAGCTAAATGTGAAAAGTCTCCAAGGACTGAGGCTTTACAGCCCCTCTGGGCCCCTCTTCTGGTCTTTAACCACAGACCTTGTGATTATTTTTTTTTCTTCTCTTTTGTATCTAATTGGCTTTTTCCTTGTCATTCCCTTTTTCTGTGCACCTCTGAGAAAAGTTTGACTCAATCTTCTCTGTAATCCTCTTCAGGTGGTTAAAGGCAGCAATTAGATCATCCATAAAACTTCTTTTCCCTGCACTAAACCCCCCTGGTTTCTTCAGGGAATCTTCATTTGTCATATGCTGCAGACACCTAAGCACCTTAGCAGACCTCCACTGGACTCTCTCTAGGTTGTTGATGGGATATTACGTCTATACCAATTTAATCAGCTGTAACAAACAGGACAATCATAATAAAATGCATTTTTTTTTCTACATAGTGTTCTTAAAGACTAGTCCATGATTCAACTGATACATTTTTGTACATGCACCATGAATGGCTGCTAGGCTGAGCTAGGAGCTAGACTGTAACTGCTCATCAACAGGTAAAACACCTGAAGATTAACTAGAAAATATGAGTGAGAAATTTTATCTGACCCTAAAATACAGCATTTATGGCAGCTGTGTATAGAAAAAGAGATAGATGAGACAGAAATACTCCCAAATATGATCCAATAAAATCCCTACAGAGGGTTCTCTCTCTAAAGAGCAGAAGTAGTGGGATGCTAGCTCTGAGGCAGGGTGAATGGCCTCTTTCTCAAGCAATACTTACTCAGATGGCCAAAAATAATTTAAATATGAACACTTTTAATTCAGCACTCTAGTGAAAAGCAAGGATCACGGCTCTCCACCTTTTCCGGTGTGTGATATCCAGCAAGGAGCTGGGCTTTGGGAGAGAAGCAGCTGTGGCTTTCTGTAACCCCACAGCAGGAGCAGTGGGAATCGGGGAATCGGGGAACACAGTTCCCATGTACACCCCACTGAGGGATAACCAATGCCACAGAGGGGGCAGGCATTAAAATATCCCAGTTACCTAGCACCAGCTCCCCTCCTGGAGCAATATATATGCTCTTGTTAGACCTAGCTGTCGTTTACAGCAGAAGAGGCTGTGGATCCGTAGCTTTTGCAGGACAGTCGTTTCGGAAGTGGCCTTTAGCAGTGGTGTGGTATACATGCCAGTGAGATTTACTGAAAGCATAATTGCACGTTATGCTGACCAACGGTACTGAAGCCAATCTGTTGGCTTATTGAGCTCTGCAGCAGTGGTTTTGCTGGCAAAGGTCATGACTTTTGGTTTGGATACACCTTGCCAATGCAGTTGTGGCAGCAATGTTTTATTGAGGGGACCCTCTTCTGGCAGAGTTTACTGAAGCAGTTACACTGTGTTTCCAAGTTCTGCATGCAACTGGACCTGGGAAACGTTGAAATGAGATGATGGGCTGTGTACTGTGCCTCTGAGCTATTTAAGATGTGGTTCCTCAGCCAGAGAAGCTGACCGTCAGGTATAATGTGGTGGGGAGTTTGGGGCAAGTGTTTCAGCCAGCTGCTAGGGATGGTCTCTTAACACATTACTCAGTGATGAGACCAGATTTTTCTTCTCTCAGAGCCTTCACCAGCAGCCTTCAGGAAGGGAAGGGGCTAAGTGGAGGAAAGCATCCCTTTGACCTCTCCTTAAGGACACTGTGATCCAGGGAGAACACACTCAGTTCTGCATACGATCAAAATTCACTGCCTATGTGTGTGCCTCCACAGAGAGAGGTCTTCTATAATCTGGAAGAAAGTCCTGGCATACAGATCGAGAAATCCTGGTAGACATGGTGTGATACCAACAGCTGAAGTGAGCCAATGCCATTGTACCATCTGGCAGAGATGAGCGACTGACCAATAACCTCTTGAAGAGCGTATAAGAGGGCAGCATGAGAATCACTACCACTGCAGTTCTCCTTTCACCAGCAGCTAGGAAAAGGCGGTTGCATCCACGAGGCAGCCTGCCAAGAGTCTTTGCCTCGCTCCGTCCTGAGGGCTGCTGGCAGCTCTGTTGTGTGTAGGACACTTGTTTTCCAGCCAGACTCCTGGACTTGGACATACCCCTTGGGTGAAATACGGCTGTTGTGCTCCGTACCCCCTTCTCACTTGTAGCATGAGGAGGGCAGTGGGGGAGCAAAGGTGTCCAGTGCTGTAGGATTCAGGAGGCTGTACTTCTCACGACCAGCACCGTCACACGCATTACTGCGTGGGGACATGCAGTCACCTCCAGTCCTGCCTCCTCCCACCTCTGCGTGTGCAGGACCTTCAGGGTTCATCTGAACTCCCCATTTTAGCATCTATACAGATGTTCCTCTCAGCTGCCCAAACTTTCCTTTCTGATATGTTTCCCGTGTCTTTTAGTTTAGATAAAAGTTAAATCCTCCACTTTCTAGCCCAAGCTTGCACTAGCTATTGCTTTGCCCTAAAGCCCCATCTCTTAGACTACGATGTCACCAGCTGGCTTTGGCTGCCTGGCAGGACTCAATCAAGAACCCTCTTTGAATGCATATTCATCCAGCAGTTGAGCTGCTCCACCCGTATATCTCAGATCCCCAAGTGACCACGGAGAAGGTCAATGCCATTTAGATGGCTTTTTACATGCAGCCTGAGCGTCGGGCAGCAGTAGTGCGTGTCGCTGGTGACGGGCAGCCTGGGTGCCAGGCAGTCTCGGGAAGAGCCAGCAGTCCCTGGGGGCAGTGTGGTCTTCCTGCATCTGCCTGTGGCCCAGATGACTCATTCAGAAGTGCAACAAGATTTTTCTTGAGCAGAGTGGAAGAAAAGACTTCGTTCCACACTCAATTTTTATAAGACAGTCCTCAGAAAAGATGGGCAATTCTGCATGCATTTCTTTCTAACCTCAAACAAGAATGCACTTTCATAAAGCAGTCTTACTCATCAATCCAGGCAGGATCACATCACCAAGAAATTGTGGCTTAAACTAATTAAACATGTGAAGTTACACTTTGAGGGGTCTAGAGCCTGAAAGAGTGTTGCCTGCTAAGGTGGCAAAATGTTGTTTACTGAATCACTAAAAAGCACTTAAGAGCTATTCCCATGACTGCTAAAAACATTTAAAGGGACAGCATTACAAAGGGTAAGCTAATTAATGGTGTATTAGCTGAAATGGGTGGCACAGGGTCTGAAAAGTTCATGTATGCCTGCTCAGAGCTCAAGGAAATCAGTAGAACTGAAAGAAATTTGAAGACAAGTGTCAACTTGATGATGTCCCAAGGCACACCCATCTGTGAAAGTATCTTCCACCCCTTGAATCCGCAATGACTAATGAGCAGTAGGATAATGGAGTTCAAACTATTGCAAGAGTACTTCACACAAAAGGAGAAGAGAAATTACTTAAAGTGTCATTATGAAAATTGGGATGAAAATAAGTGATGGAAAATTTAGTCTGATGTTCAAGCAACTCTGAGCCACTGACATTAATCCATGTCCAGTCCAATTGCCAGTGATGGGAAGCAGAAAGGGTTGTCTGATTGTCAGCATCCTACACACTCCTCCCTGTGGTTTATAAAGTGCCATGGATGGCTGAGGGCAGAAAATACTGTAAGCAGTGTACTTTGGGGATTAATAGTCCTTAATGACCTCGGAGCTGTTCCAAATACAGGTTTGACCTCAATGTTATCAGTCATATTTGGCCAATACTATAGCCTGCAAGGGATGACTGCTTATCTGTGTTCTGTTTAACTGACCATATCTATGACATTGGAAATAAGATCAGTAAATTTTTTTTTAATTAGCATTTCGCATGCTGAGAATTGAGAGGGTCTATGCCACTCACAGAGACAGTCTCGGATGCGTGCTGGTGGATACTTACAGCTAAAAGCTTGTTGCTGTATTTCAGGCTTTAGTTTCCCTTTTAAACTGCTATATACATATGGTGCTACATTAATGATAATAAAGAATAAACACGATTTTTTTCAAAGAGCAAAGTAGACTTGCCATCTTGAATCTAAGTTTTTTTTTGCCAGTTCAAATAGTGTAAAATTGCTCTGTTGACATGAACCGCGATGCTTAGCTTTTATGCAGCATATAATCTCACATGCTTTAATGTTAATTAAATTCCAAAGAAGCAGTTTTCCGATCTCGCCACAGGGAGCTTGTTTGCCTTAAAATGAAACTACTGGGCTGAGATGGTCTCCACTATACTAGCATTACGTTCACTACATTAACTCAGTAAAGACTTTGGCATAAGACATGTAATCCCCTTTGCTTATCTGGAAACCCAGGGCTCCTGCACCGTGTCTCATTTGTGGCGGGGTCTTACGCTGGTGACTCATTGCGATATTAACCTTTCCATTTGTTATAACACCCTGAAGCGTTATCACAGCATTCAAAGGAGTCGCGCAAATAAATGAGCAACGTGCACATTGCTGCGAGGTGACGGTGGCCGGGCTTTGTTTGCAAAGCCTTCCCCGCGCTGGTTAAGAATTGTTGCACTGCATCTGTCGGCGCTGGATTTTACTTCTCCGTGACCCTTTGGAAAGGGGCTGGAGGAATGCTGTCTGTCCAGAAGCTGCTTCCCCTCCCAGTCCCGAATGTATTCTCACTTAGCGCGTGGTTCAGACAGCAGAATGAGAAGGGGGGAGAAGTGCCTGCCACAGAGCTCTACTGCGTCAGGAATTCAAGCTTGGCAGCAACCAAACCCTCCACGCATGGTTTCATCCCTTGCTCCTCTGGGCAGTTGCACACGAAGCCCTGAGAGAGGGAAAACATTGAGGCTACAAATGGGGTAATATTTCCCCCATTTGGGGTGCGTGTCAGAGGGGGCAGCTCTGCTCCTTCTAGACTGTTGCTGGTTGCTCAGGTTTGGGGAAGGGGTGAAAGCGGAGGGGCCAGGAAAGTCTTTCTACCCAGGCAGCGATTTGGGGGTGGGGAAGAGGGGATGACGAAACGGCTGGTTAGCTTGAGGCCGGTCCTGCTGTTCGGCCACCAGGCAAAAAAGTCTCCCATCAAATGTGTTTTCTGGCTATATGACTTCATCCATGCTAAAAAAGAGGAGGAACGGAGACTAATACCCAAGCCTTGGCTGCTCTTGGGGCATATGAAGAGTGTTTGCCTCTCGTAAATGAAATGACGGGACCACTTGCTTGGCTTTGGTGTGAACAAAGAATGAAATAGGAAATGCTCTTATTCAGGGTGAGAGTCCTGGACATCTTTGAATCCACTTAGCATTATATGCAGTGTCAGGATGCTAGTCCTGAGTGCTCTTAAATATTCCCAGAGGTTACAAGCTCAAGCACTTGACTCAAGCAAAAGCTGAGACTTTTAAAGGTGGATACAAAGCAAGCTAAACCTTCCTCTGGGGTATCCAATAGACCCTATGCAGCTAATTAGTGCATTTCTCTCTCCATCCCAGCAGTGTGAATTGCAAGGGGATAGTGGGAAGAACAGGAGGTATCAAGGGAGCTCTTACTGCAGAGGAATATGGTTGGGGTCAGGAGGAGAAAAATAGTTGCAGGGTGCTTGAAAAGGACATGTCGCTCCTCCGGCAGGATGCATCTGCTCTGAACAAATGTCACATGCCTGTGTTGGAGCTGGGCTTGGGCCAGCTCCGCTCCTGGGCCATGCCATGGGCTGAAATCCCACAGGGACAGGTCTCAAGAGCCCGAGGGATGGGAGGGACAGGGGTAAGCATGCCGGGTGGGAAGTGGAGACAGCCCTTTGGAAGTGCTCACAGACACTACTACAGAAACCTCATTGATGCCCCTCACCAGGTGGGGTGTCTTTATGTCTGGGGGGAAAATACAATGTTTACACAGCCTCGAGATTGCTTTCTTAATACAACTGCTGCTGCTTCTTGTTCTTTGTTGTTTTGGGGTGGGGTTTATCTGCTTGGGGTTGATATCACCTTTATACAGAAATGCCCGTTTTCTTGGGGAGATTAGGTGTGTGAGTGCATTCTGGAAATACTTTCCAGGGTGACAGTAACCAGTTTTCCGGTTACTAGAGCAACAGATCAAATCCTCTAGGATCCTTGTTAATACCCAATGTTGCACTGAACGTTTTTAATACTCATTGTCATGAAGTACTGCCAGGCTGGGATCTTAGTCTTGTATCAAACAACATTCCCATCAGAATCAATGCCGGATGCAAATAAAAGCAAACAGTTTAGTTTGTTGCCAATTTTTTTACAAGGCACTTGTTGTCTTTTGAGTCACTTTGGTTTTGTCCAGACAAGGAGAAGGCGTTACACTATTGAGTATTTGTCAGTACAGTATGCTGAATCCAATGGTGTTTCATAGAAGCGAGGTAAACACAGCAGGTCTTTGACAACATGGTACATGACTCGATGCGGGAAGAGTTTTATTGATTATTTGAAAACCTTCTCACTGCCCAAACAATGACCTTCTTGGTTTAACCTTTGTAATCCAGGAACAACAGATGAAGTAGGAATTCTAATATACATGTACTTCTACTGAAATAATTAAACCTTGCAGCTGTGGTCATAAACTTTCCTTTCAAGCAGCACCTTCAGAGCACTCACATTTGCCCTAATCAAAGAAATGGAAGTTAGGAAAAGTGCAGGTTTGCTGTCCATTAACATGAATAGGAAATGCATACTGCAAAAATCTCTCTCAAAACAAGTACCAGTAACTCAATTTGGAACAACTTGTGGTTAGTGGGATTTGCTTTTAAGCAACTGAGTTCAAATATGTAATACAACAATAGTGGGAAATGGTTTAGATTAAGCAAATAATGTAAAAATCATTTCTGGATATATTTTTATTAAATTTTCTCATTGTCACAAGCTCAGAGCATGATCTTGCAAATGGCTTAGAAGCTCCTGGGAATTGCTAAATACTTTGCAGTTCTACCATGCATAGGAGGAGGCTAAGAAGGTTTTAAAGCACTTTGGAAGAAAGAGGTTTATATCTGAGGTGTAGACGAAAAAATCTGCAGGATAAATTGTGTCAGAATTACTACACTGAGCAGTGAAAACATTTTTTAGAGGAACATAAATGTGAGTATTCTGCCTTACAGGGCCCATTTGGCCCAGTACTCTGTTTCACTTTTCCAGCTGCAAACTATTTTCAGTTGAGGGGGTTAATGAACTCCATGTGGTTTGCAGTAAATCTTAACGATTGTTCTTCTAAACATCTCTCCATCCTCCTCTTTAACGTATGTAGACCCAACATCCTCTGGCAAGAAATGGTATTTTTCTTCTTTTCAATCAGGTTTCTATTTGCTTCATTTGATGGTCCCCAATTCTGGTCCCAGAAGAGACTACAAAGAGTTGGTCCCTCACCTGCTCTCTCCAGACCACCTGTGAGCTTGAAGATTGCTGTTATATGCTCTCTCAGTTATTATTTTTTTGGCCTGGTCCAAGACACTGCTTAGTCATTCCTTGTATGGAAGCTGCACATTCCTTCAATCATCCTTGCTTCTGTTTGAAATTTTCCAAGTTTTACATGCCTTTTCTGAGAGCAGTGTACCAGAATCATATTAACTACTCCAGGTATGTGCAAATTAAGCATTTTTACAGTAGTATTTAGATGTCCTTTGTTTTAGTCTCTCTTTTTATCTCACAATTCCCAACATATGTTTTGCCTTTTTCACCACGATCCGTTGTTGGGCTGATGTGTTTGAGCAATTGTTATGTTTTACCCTCAGGCCTTGCTGCTCAGTGGTGATGGTCAGCCCAGAGCCCACCGCTTTGTATGTGAAGTTAAGATTATTTTATGTGTATCTATATGTCTTTTATCGGGCACTTTATCGCTGGCCACCCTCAGGTCCTCCTACAGTTTTTTCCAATTTGCCTTCAGTCTCACCGCTCTGAACAACTTCATGCCATTAGCAAACATTGCCATCTCCCTGTTTACCCTCTTTCCAGGTCATTAATGAATGTGTGGAACAGCAGAGCTTCAGCACAGACCCACGCATAACTCCACCAGTGATCTCCCTCTGCCTTTTCCTTCTGCCCTCTGTTCCTCTCCGTTAACCACTAATTTCTTCCTGTGAAGGCCTTCTCTCTTATGCCATAGCTGTTTAATTTCCTTAAAAACCTCTAAAGAGGGACTTTGCCAAAAGGTCTTTAGAAATCCAAGTAAACTGCCAATTTATATAACACTGGCACCCACTCTCTACAAAACTCCCCAAAAGAAGCCAGTGCTGTACTTGAGCACGGAGCACCCCGCTGCCTACAGCCACTTCGCTCTTCCAGCTGCTCCTGTGACCTCTCTGTGTCCCTTGCTCCTCTGGTAAGGACACCAAACCTAAGTACATTACCTCTAAGTAGAACCTTTCAGGAAGTTCTGTTGCTTATGATTAAGTATGAACATCAGCAGTTTTCAACCCTCTGTTTCAGGTCAATGGGTGAAAAAAAAAAAAAAAGAGGCTGACAGCAATAAGAGGATTTATAAATCTGTTGTCAAAAAGCACTACTGAGTCAACGAGGCAGATAACTGGAAAAGCAGCGAGCACACAGGCTTATTTTTGTCTTAGCTCTGAAAGCCTCTTTTCTATAGTGGAAGCTTCCGTATTGATGAACATATGATATCTTGTGATCTGATTTGCTGAGGGTTTGACTCAGAAGAAACCACTGTAGCCATGTAGGATTTCTTTGCAGTATGGGCATTTTGCTTGCATACAGCTCAGTAGGACTACATAAGGATGTTTCAATTTTTAATGAAAGACCCCTAGAAATGAAATGTTTAACACCTCTTTCTCTCAAGTCCAACTCCCCTTATTACCACTGCTAACGTTGTAGAGGGCAGCAATACTGCTCATTGCTCTAAATGTTTCAGAGTGATGGATGAAAAGAAAGGTTTTATTTTTAAAGTTGGATATAGTTTGTAAAGATCACTAACCTAACTGAATCCTGCAGTGCTTGCTTACTGAGGTCAGTGGCAGTTTCAGTTAACAGGAAGAATTTAATCAAAGGAGAACCGGGCAAAACCTTATTGACTCGTTTTTGAGAACAATCCTTTAAAGTTCAGACGACCACCCCTACAAAACTTACATGGTATGGAGAGATTCTTTAAGCCATCTGAAAGATAAGTTAATTGTTCACCCAGAGGTGACAACGATTAGTGTCGACCCCTCCTTCTGATTAATTTTAAATTTCCCTGTTAACTTCTGGGAGAAATCTTTAAAGAAATCCATCCCTTGCAGTGCACGTTTTCCCTCCTGGGAGCTGGAAATGTTTCTACCACATCAATGGGAAGCTGTAGTTCAGTACAAGAAACTCTGAACATGAGTTGGCTCCAATGGAAACCCACAGAAGCCGGTAATCTGTGTGCATTACAGCATTGGCTGATCAATAGTAATTCAGGGATAGGGTGGCGTATTGTCAACTGAGAAATATTTCAAGGCTTGATTAGTTGTGCTCCTTTTCCGTTGGGACTGTAGTGCAATCTTCACTTATAAAGACATGTGATCTGAAAGCCTGAGGCAGAACAATCATTGTTTTCACAGGAGAAGCTTTTCTAGGATGCAAAAGCTTTTGCATCCTCATCCTTGTTTTTAAAAGCTGTGTCTTCTCCACAAAATTTTAATTTAAAAAAAAAAAAGTGAGCTTAGGATGGCATCAACATCACAGCCTTTGCGAGGTAAAAGGGCATGTAAAAAAATATTTTGGGCAGTGTTTCCTCATGCCTGCTTCATTCTGTCTCTTGTGATCTATGCTTTTCTTGGGGCTCTCATGTTTTCCCACATTGAAGGTAACCGGAAGGTCAATTTAAGTGAAGAATATAGAAAATTTCTGCAGAATCTGTGGTACATCTCCAGAAATTTATCAGGTATGTACTGCAATTTCAAAATTACTTAATTGTATAGGGGAGCTGTGCTGAGATGATGATGTGTTTGGGACAAGCATCCCTTCAGATAATGTCCTTTCAAGCAGGGCTCAGCCACGGGGAGGAGGAACGAGGGGTGCAGGCTGTGGGATTCACAGTGGGGTGCTGGGCAGTGCCACCAAGCTGTTCGTATCGGTCATGTACTGATGACCCCCTGTTTCTAGTGTCTTTGGGTCAAAAGAAGACTAATCTCCGGTGGAATCCAAAATAAAACAGGACATTCAGACTGGAAGCTGAATAGTCAATCTTCCTGCCCTGCTCCTTTATGCTTATTTTTGTGTCATATTTTGACTTCATTGGAGCATAGCTTCTTTACTTCTTCCGTATTTCTTTATTCACCAAAGCCACTGGACCCACCTGATTTT
>VZSF01011013.1:76116-210181 GCA_013398295.1 Chionis minor | reverse complement strand
GGGGAGGGGAAGGTGAGGTGAATATTTTTATCTTCTAAAAAAGTACGAGAAATCCTCAGCTGGAGTAAACTTCACCGGAATAATAGGCTGGCTGCTCCCTGAGTAGTAGTCTGCAAACACTCACAGTATTCCTTGTTGTTATTGTAACAGATAACATGACAGAAAATGAGGAGATATTTAAGGAAAAAATCCATGAACTGCTGAACGCAGCTGAACGAGACTGGTTTGTCAATCCAAAAGATATATGGACTTTCTTTGGGTCTCTCTTTTTCTGCTGCACGGTATTCACAACTGTGGGTAAGTTCAGAGGTAAAGTAAACGCCTGCAGATTTAATTGCTATTGCGTCTTTCTCTAATGTGTTTCTTCCAGGGAATTAAAAAAACCCAACCAACCAAACAAACCCAAACCCCAAATCCCCTGAATTTTTTTCTCCTGAGTATTAACGAAGAGTCTGCAAGGGGTTCTGCAAACACAGATTGCAGAGATGTAGCTGAGTCACAGAAGCAAGTCAGAATTTAGTAGCTAGTAATGGTACATGCTAATGAGCTGCATCATTACAAGCATACTGTAACATATACTCATATATATCGCGTGTATGCAAAACTATTATATTAAAGTAAAATGAAAGCTCCATTTTTCAGTCAAACCTTATCCTTCCCACTATTGTGCTATGTTGGGTAATACTTTCTTCACTTGAAGAGGTGCACACATTGTTTTTTAATTGACTCCCTGTTATTTATGTCTAACCCAGCTTTGTAAATCTGTGACTCTATAATTAACCATGCTGTTGTTGTTCACACTTCTCTGGGTTAACAGAACACGGGAATGTTTAAGTCACACCTCTGAAATCTTTCATTCTGAATTCATATTTCAAAGGAGGACCTAGATCAAATAGGAACATCTGCTCTGGTTTTGGCTCCCTCTGCATTGCTAAGTACAGCTCCTCACGCTCATTCACAAAGCTACTTTTATCCCTTTGCTAATATTTCTCAAATGCTGACAAGTACAGACACTGACTATCTAAATTTGTCAGAATCAAAGCTGGATGGGTAATAGTCCCGGGACATCATATCAAGCTGCAAAGACATCTCTCCACTGCGTTAGGATATACTCAAGATCCCAGCATGGAGATACATCTTAATGCAAAAAGAAAACCGAACCTGTAGCAGGAATGGTGTGAGCTAATGCGCTAACTTGGACACATCGGAGACCCCTGCGTGCCGTCTAAGTGACAGCAAAGGCTTGAACCTCGGGCTCTGATGTCTTAGGTGACTGTCCAGCTTCTTGCAGCCCCTGAGTTTGGAGACAGTTATCTCAGTCATCAGAGACATCCATTGGAGATGTAGACCTGAATCCTCACCCCAGTGAATATTTCCTAGTACAAACAAGCTGGGAACACTTGAAAGAGGATGTTTTATCAGAAAGCTTTGACTTCAGCAAACTGATGAAAACTGTATTGTTGAAAACTTCTTGTATGAGTATACTTACCCATCTCCATTGACATGGGACTTTACAAACGTCCCCGTACACTCTGACCCAACCTCTTCACTTCTAAGCTGCTGTTATTTTTTGCTTTCGTAGTGCTGGGAATTAACACAGCTTCCTCAGGTTTGGAGTTGAGTTTTGGGACCAGTAGGAAACCGGGAATACTTGTTGCTAATAGGTGAGGTGGCTATTTCCATTGTGGTGGGTTTGTTAATTGCAGTATGAGGAACTGATAAATCACTTGAGGTGAGAGTCAACTTAGCTACCTGTAATTATCTTGGAGAAGCAAGGCATCTAGCCTGAAGATCAGTGGTCTGAACTGCCATCTCTTTGCTGCTCATGGAGGTAGCCTAATGGCTCTCAGCTAGGCTAGATTTCTGCATAGCTAAATTTAAGCTCAGGTTTTAGTTCTTGAAATGGCACAAAGTATTTTTAATACATAGAAATTGAGGAAAAAAATAAAAGAAAATCACTCTGTACAATAACTACATTAATTAATCTTCCCCACTTGCTTCAGCAGTAACAATTAGCATTCCCCATTATCCAGTGGGGAACAGAAGTGACAGAGAACAGTTTGTCAGTGCATCACTGCAAAGGAGCGGCCAACGTTGGATTCAGACCAAAGATTATGGCAGCCATTAGTGAAAACGAGCATGAATGGCCAAAGAAAATGAAGGAAACCATACCTCAGCATAACGAGCTAATAATTTTACTGGCCGAGTATCTGGCCTGGTAGGTGATCTAGAAAAGAACAATATTTTTGAAGGGAGAGAAGAAATACTTTATGTTTTTTGGAGGATGGGAAGAAAAATGGTTGTTAAAATTTAATACAATTAATATAATGCTGAACTTTTCTCCCGCTGTAATGGAAAAGCACTAACATACAATTTAAGTTTCATATCCAGTATGTTAGGGGAAGGAAATATAAATACCCAAATCGAATTAAGGGAAAGGGCATATCTTCTGCATTTTATGTACCATAAAGGCTGTGCATCTGGTAGTACTTCCCTATTTGTTGTAATTGATATTTGTAAGCTTTAGTACTCCAGAATAAACATGCATTCCTCATGTGATAGATGTACACTTCCTCACTCAGTCCTTTGTTTTTCTTAAGAGACTGAAAACTATGAAGTCAGTACAACAAAACAGCAATACCACATATGCCATTAGAGCTAGATCTGATGAACTAGGGGCAGTTTCAAATGCTGTCATTAGCTCACCATTTGTCACAAGTAGTTTTGGGAAAGAAATGAAGCTTGATGCATGGGTCTCATTGTCCCAATCTGATCCATAGTGCTGTCCCATTTTTGAAATTCAGACCATTATCTAGCTCTGAATCTTCGCAGAGCTCAGGGACTTTCATTCCCAGAAACCACTCAGTCGTACTGCAGGATTGTGGAGGCTGGCCAGGAGATGATCCCCCAGCTCCTCACGCACATTCCATTAGCTTCCCCCAGCATCAGCTGTTGTCTCTCTGAGCTCAGACCTCAGCTCGACTTCCCTGCAGAGGGACCCATAGGCCCAAGACCTCTCTTGCTGTCTTGCCTTCTGGATCTTTCTTAACTCAGATGCCCACGTCAGGAGATCTTCCTGATCAAGGTCTCCAGCAGGACAAAGGCTGCACATCGGTCTTGGACTGGCCCAAACTTGCTTCTCCTCCCTAAATGACCTCTTGTCAGGCAATTAAGTCAAGCAGCCAGTAAGGTGCAGATAAGGTAGGAAGAGTTAATTCAACAGGACTGGTAAACTCCAAAGTTCCACGTGCTTGAAGAGGTAGGATGTCTGCATTAGTAACCAGCATTCGAGACTTGGAAACTTGAACAGCTTCAAATTAAAGCCAAAAGAACAGTGTGCTCTGGAGTAAAAATTGACTTTTAAAATGGACAGCAATAAAAAGCTCAGAGGATGTGAATACCTCATAAATATCTCTCTCCCTTTCCCTTCTCTTCCTTTTTGTTTTTGTTCAAGGTTATGGTAATACCTATCCTGTGACACGGATTGGAAAATACCTCTGTATGGTGTATGCGTTATTCGGCATCCCTTTGATGTTCTTGGTCCTGACAGACATGGGAGACATCCTTGCAACTGTCTTATCCAAGTCTTACAATGAATTCAGAAAACTGCAGTCAAAAATTCTAGCCTCTAAACTCTGTTCTAGATCCACATGTAACAAAGGGGATGAACCGAAATCCAGAGCACAGTCTAAAGTAGTCATCAATGAGCCCCTGACTATTATGGAAGTGCTGAAAATTCAACCAGGCATTAAAAGGAAGCCTATCAAATACCGCAATGCTGAAATTTTTGAAATGTTAATTGCCAGAGAAAGTGAACACACAAAACCAGCAAGAAATAAAAGCATTGAGAGATGGAGTTCATGTCCTGAACTAGCCAGGGGAAAGACAATGTCTAGAGTAATTGAGAATTTTGACAAAATCGGGAAACAGTTAGAAAAATTCGATGTGCCCATTGTATTAATGGTGCTAGTTATCTTTGTGTACATCTCCTGTGCAGCTGCTATTCTTCCAAACTGGGAAACCAGGTTGGATTTTCAGGAAGCCTTTTATTTCTGCTTTATCACCTTGACAACTATTGGATTTGGAGATACACAACTGGAACATCCCAAGTTTTTCTTGTTTTTTTCCCTCTACATAATTATTGGCATGGAAATCGTCTTCATTGCTTTCAAGCTAGGCCAGGACCGCTTAATTGGTTTGTATAAAAAGGTGATTTCATTTTGTGGGGAGAAAAAGATGCCATCAAAGAAGGTATACCCAAAATAAGAGCAGTCATTTCTCCTTCACTTGAAAGCACTGGCCATTGCAATGAGATGAAACTGTTCCCGTGCATTTCTTCTCCCTGCCTTGGGCTGACAGGAGGCATGTTTTATTCTGGGTTCCTGTGAGAATCTGCTGTAAAATGGCTGCATACCTCAGGAGACACTCGGTGTAGGCCTCTCCGGGGCGTACTTCCCAACAGGGGCCCATCTCCTAAATAATAAAAGAAGATGACGCATGATGAAAAAGCAGAAGACTCTCCTTGCCGGCGCTTCCTAGGCATCTTTTGCAAAGCTCTGACCTTCAGCAGCTTTTCTGCCCTCTCTTCCACAGCAATATAGGATCTTTTTTTTTCAGCACTTGTCCAAGCAAAGGCCTGCCATCTTGTCTCGTCCTGCCACCTTGCCAACAGCCAGGGCGGGCTTGGTTGTGGTTGTTGGTACTGAACTGTGACAGCATGCTACTGTAATGCGATTCACTATTCCAATTTTGTGCGTGCCAGAGGCATTTTAAAATTAAAGAAAGGACATTGAATTTTCACCTCTATCTCTGTGCCCTGTCCAGAAATCAGTCACAATATTGTTCATACGTTCAGGGCTGAAACCACTCCTTTTCCACCATCATTTATTGTATCTGTACTCAGTCCAGAGTCAATATGTGTCTCATGGTGTCCAGCTATAGAAGTGCTTATGACAGCTCTACTGGGAGGTGTCCTTGCCCATGGCAGGGGTTTGGAACTAGATGATCTTTAAGGTCCCTTCCAACCTAAAACCATTCTACCATTCTGAGTTCTGCTCTTGAGACAGCCGCATGGAGCAAGGCACGCAGCAAATCTGAAGGTGACTACAACCGTGGAATGAAGCTCCATCTCTTTGCAGCTAAAGAAGCATGAGGCTCTGGGACACTGATCCCAGAAGTCCTAATCCAGGTCTTACTCTGCACAGACTGCCTGACTTCGGGGAGTTCCTTGACCCACTCATAGAAAGAAGAGCCTACGGGTTTCACTGGGATGTGGTGAGGATCCTGTAGTTATGTACTTGTGGAGCACATTAATATGTGAATAATGCTGTTTCTTCAAGATTTTGCTCGTATTATTCATAATCTGAATCCAGCTATCAACGATAGCTTTTTCCCCTGTAAAACAAGAAATTCACACTTTATAAAAGAAACTACTGACTTTAATTAATCACCTCTTAACTTGTAAATTATATGCATGCCCACTGAATGTGAATGACATCTCTAAATATTAAAGCATGCTTGATTATGATGGAATGTACATTATTCTCTGTAGCAAATTTGCCATTTGAAGCTGAGATTTTAAAAATATTTACATGGCATTTTACCTCTGTTACACTCCATGTACATGGTAATGCGTAGTCAGACCTTATTAATAATTTGTTGTGATTAAGCACGGATGATATGCAAAATATATAATGAATGATGGTATATAGAAAAGTGCTTTATAAGAATAACAATAAAGCATAAATCAGCTGGAAGGAACTCCGGCTAACTTTTTCATGTTTGCCATGACTTTGGTTTCACGTAGAAAGTCCCTTCAGACTACTCTCATATTACTTTATTTTATGTCTTTGGATTAAAATCAGTGTAGAACGTTGGGCCCGTGCCAAAGTTTTCAGAAATCAATGAAAAGACTCTGATGATTTAATGGGCTTTGGATCAGAGAACTGCACTTCCTGCTCCTCAGGGTTTTTCCTTGTGATATGCCTAACACAGCCAGCATTAGTAAGAACTGGTTGTTACATCATTTGACTTTTTTCTCTCGTATTGGTGAGATCTCAGTTACAGAGGGGGATTAATCCTGAATTAATCTCCTATAGATTTCTCATTGACGTGGTACCTTGATACCTTCACATTTACTTTATGGACTTAGGGAATTTTGGCTGGACTTGCAATAGGGATATTGCATGAAATCATTCTAGTTATGGCCAAGGGATGGCAGTAAACAGCCTTCCTTCACATAAAACCTGTCAGTTATGGGGTATAAAAATGTATTTTATAGAAGGAGAGAGAACAAACCACATCAGCATGACCCTCTATAAAATGACAGTGCACCTGTCTCTTGAACACAGTATGCAGCTCTGGTCCTTCACCTCCCAAAGGATATAGTAAAACTGGAAAAAGTTTATAGGCCAGGGAGAAGGATGAACAAAGACAGGGAACAACTTCCATATGAGACACATAGAGTAGCTCTCCAGTCTGGAAAGAAGCGAGAGACTACAGGAGAGATGTGTAACGTTATGAGGGCACGGAGGAGGGAAATAGGCAATGATGGAATGATTGTTAAACGCCTTTTGTTTTGAGAGCTAGCGCTGCCAAATGACACTCGCATGTGGCAGGTTTAAGAAAAGAAACAGAAAGAAGAGAAAATGGTACTTTGCACAACATATAATTAAGCTGTAGATACGCCTTGGCATGAGAGGATGTGGAGATTAAAAGTTCACATTAGATCAATGGGAGATGGCACAAAATCATGAAAGAAAAACTTGAAAAACAATTAAATACAAAGATAGCGCTTCTGGTTCAATAATCACTGAGTCCCAGATTGGCAGATGAGGAAGAAACATCTCTACAGACTTGCCTGTCCTTGTGTTCTTCCTTTGCAACTTGCTATCTCTCAGGGACAGAATACTGGTCTGCACAGTCTTCTTGTGACCGGATTTCAGTGCCTGTAATGCAGTGAAACAGGTTGCTTTATAGCTAACAAAATATTCAGTAAGTCTAATTTCTGAAGAGATATTTAGTTTCATGTTTGTGTGGAAGGCGAACAAACCAGTTCCCAAGATTTCCTGAGCAAGCACACTCTGATTCTGCAAAACATATCACAAAAATTGTGATTTAGGCAACACTACCAGCCTGCAGCAAACATAGCATGGTCGTTTGCCTTGTGTTGTGGACCTAAAGGAGGGTGGAGAGCTGGCCACACACCCAAGTGTCAGGGATAAAAAGGTAATGATGTCTTCTACTCAGGTGCACTGAAAGATTGCTCCCACACAAACAGGAATATCTGGCACTAATTTTCTTGCTGTCGAAGTTGGAAGCCGGTTTCCCAGATGACAGAGCAGCGTGCAGCAGCCTTGCACTGACAGTGACAGCAGCGGTTCGGTCTGTATAGCAGGGTCTGAATGTAGCTCAGTAAATACAGCAACAGAGTTTACGAAAATAAACAACATAGCGTGTAGTGGCTCATTTAGTGAGCCTCATGCATAAATATTTATGAGTTGGCTGCTCTTGTCATGATCTAAATCACAGAAGAATTCACAGTCTCTGGCCCCAGAAGTTTTTATTCAACAGAATTGACATGGAAATCAGCTTTGTTTGCATCAAAGCAGTACAAAATACTGCTTTTCATAACTTTTTTCCATTACGTGCTGCATGAGATGGTGGATTAGCCGTGAAGGGCTTCATGGAAGAACTTTTCTATCAGGAAAGACATGACTGATGGGGAAAGAGTTGCTTGATGTGTAACCCACAAAGGATATGAGTTATTACAGACCCAGCTGGAGAGCTTTACAGATCAAATGCACTTGGCGCTGAAGGATGCTGGATCAATCACTCCTGATTGGGCCAAGATGGCAGCTGTCACGAGCACTTAGGAGTGGAGAGGAGGGTATTCCTGGTGCGGGAATTACAGAGGGAGGGATAGAGGAATGAGCAGAAGGGGTGGAAAATAAGCTTTGGGCAGACGGGTTAGAGGGAGAAAATGACAGCCACGGCAAAGGAAGGAGCCATTATCTTCATAGACATAAATAAGATGAAGAGACACTGAAAATACACTTGAGAGACTGAAAATATGGTGAGGGCCTGGGGAAGGTTTGTGCAGCCAGCCCATGGTTGAAGAGCCCTTCTTAGACCAGCACGGTGGTCATGGTTGTTGGGCTCCAGGACAGGTCTCACCAGCAGCAGCCATGGGGAGGGCACAGAATCTGTCTAAGGAAGCCTCCTGAGAGATAAAACAGTGGCAGAAAGAAGATATAGGGACTGGACTGAAAAGCCATTAATGAAACCATCCAAAATATTCTCTGCTTTGTCATTAAAAGAACGACAACCCATTCAGAAGCATCTTTTATATAAGCAATACGTCTGAGGACTCAGGAAATTCTTAATGGGATGTAGGACTTGCCATCTGCGTGCCAGTAGTTCAGATGTAGTCCAGATTTTAGTGGGCTCAATGTTAGTAACATCTGATAGCACTTTGATGGCCTTTATGCTTTTTCAACTCATTCCAGGTGGAGATGCACCCACATCACAAAAAGAGTCTCATATAATGAATGCTAATAGCACGCGTGGTGGCAAGCTCAGCAGAGGCAAAGGCTGAGACTCCAGCTGAGAGGAGACCCTGCAGTCCCCTTTGCTTCCAGGTTCCCAGCACACCTTATGATCCTAATTTCCAGGCCACAGGGTGCATCGAATGTAGCATGTGTGGCTGTTGCATGCAATACGAGTGTTTTGTGAACCCAGAATGATGGGTCTTGTTATTTTTCCTGGCTTTCACAAATGGAACATTTTTATTTTTATCTGTTATCCTTATTTATTATTATCATCAATGTTTTATTGTTACTACTACTATATTATTATTATCATCATCATCATCATGATCAACCTCCACAGGCTGTACTCAGCTGTTCTGCCAGGACAGATTATATTCTAAGAGCAACTTAAAGTATTTAGTTAGGCTACTGTTCCCATTCTTCCTTACCTTATGCACCACATATATGGCAGAAAAAATGTTTCTCCAGCCATCCAAAATGACAGCCTGCATTACACACAGAGCAAGGGAGATCGAGTTGCTTAGGATAAATTTCAATTATCTTTGTTAAAGTATGTAGGCACAGATGGTGACAGAAATACTAGGAATTTGCTCCATCACTCATAGCAAGCAATAACTGCGTGAAGACAACAGATCTGTCATATATGAGGCCAATATTTTTAGGAGAGTGGCCCGAGGTCTAAGTGCAACCCTTCATGGACAATGAAGTCTGTGAATGCATTGCTTGTGCGTGCCGATAGCTGGTTGTCAGCACATGGTACTCATTAGAGAGTTTTAGGAAGTGCTTGGACAAATGTTAGTTGGCTTGTGTGCTCACAGTTTTGCATGTGATTTTTTTTTTTTTTTTTTTTTTTTTTGCTTTGAGTTAGAAATTCAGTCTCTCAGTAGATAAAATCTAGTTCGTTTGAGGTTAGTTCAGACTTTTTCTAGCTGACAAAGCTCTCAGTGTCTGGGCACAGCCAGAATCCTCCTGGCACTAAACTTGTGCATAAAACTTTATGCCTGTGCATTTTCAGGATGTACCAAAGTCCAAACGCAATGGAAAGAAGTGGGCAAGATGGGAAGCCAAAGCAAAGCAAGAAGAAAAGAGCAGAGATTTGACAGTGAAAAATGAATTGCCATGTTAAGCATCTACTGATGAGAAATCAGGGTAACGATGCTGTCTAACAACATTGACTCATTACATTATCTGCTTCCACAAAGTCCTGTGTGAACAGGATAACTGAGAGAGAAGACACCACAAAATCAGCATATAAAATTGCCGATGTACTTGATGCACTGCTGGAAGAGAGTTATTTGATCTGCCGTGTGATGCAGACTGTCATCATGCTCTCTGTAGGGGAAAGCCACCCCTTCGCTGTCTTTTGTCACATGTGACAAGATTTGAGAAGAAGTGCTGGAGTTGGAGGTTGGGGCTCTGACTCTGGGTCCAAGACACTCACGTTCTACAGTTTCCCCACTTTACACTTTTCTTGTGGCCAGTAATAGAAGCTGTTGCTGCTAAAGGAATTTGGGAGTTTGAGGGATTCAGTGCACGTGTGAAGTCTTCTGCCCAGCAGCTTGATATTATACTTGGCTGTTTTTCTCTCACACAAGCATCCAAAGTCTCAGGAGAGCATTGACTGCCTAGATTTTACTGAAGCTTAATGGATAGTTTCCCAAATACACTTGCCAGCCAAAAGCAGAGGGCTGCTGTGCTTCCTGGATGATAGAACTGGCTGATGCCTGGCTGAAAACTTCTGATGATACTTAAAAAAATTTGGAAAAAAAATTGAATGTTTGACTCTATCATGGCAGCGCTTTCTCAAAAGGTTTTCAAAGCAAATCTGAATTTGTGGGAGGTTTTTTGGCTGAACTGCAAAATATTGATGGTCAAAAGGGGGCATTTGAAAATTTAGCAATTTCATCTTTGAATGACTCCCTGAGAGGAGCCATTCGTGTGAGTAAGAAGGGAAGGGCCTGAAAGATAAAGCTCTTTGTGATCCCACCGTGCTGTCATTATAACTCCAGCTTCTCACACAGAGACGGTGACGTGTCAGGTCACTCTGCTGATGAAAGAGGACTGGCTTCCTCCAGGGCTGATTCCAAGTTTTCCCATACATCCCAGGAGAAGAGCAAACTCTGGCATGATCCACTTCAGACAAAGCAATACGTGGCATTCTTGTTAAAAGATGTTTCTCAAACGGTTTAAACAGTCTTATGTTAAGACAGCTTTGTAGTTACTGGGAAAGGCAAAAAAGAGACAAATTGAAGGCTCATGAACTTTCCCTGGAGTTGAAGAGCAGGACATGATTTGCTGTACTAAGAAGTTTGATTTACTGTCTGGGTCTGTAAATAGAAAGTGCATGCTTGGGCTAACATTCGACAGCCAGCAGCACTTCTCTTCTGTGTGCTCTGCAAGAAAAGTTACACTGACAAATGGTTTTTACAGCAATTTGCTATGCCAATGAAATAAATACATTTTGTGCTCAAAGAGATTAAGGACTGGCATGTATACATGTTTTTACTCTGTAGAAAAGCCACTTCTAAACGTTACCTAGGAAGCAAAGGGCTGAATTCTGATCTTCCTGGAATCCATGGCAAAGCTCACAGTGCCTTTAGTGAAATCAGGTTTGGAAACGAGTGACAAGTAGAATATGTTTTGCCATTAATCCCTTTGATCCTGGTTTTAGAAGAGCCATTTCATGCCTAAACTGCCATCTCATGGAAAGGGGTTTTTTCTACACAAAATCTGGATAAATTCCTGGTGGTTGTTGCTTTCCTTTTCTTCTTCTCATGAAAGGGCTGGCTGTTTTTCTTTGCTATCAGGAGTGACCTGCGATCAGGACATGATCACAGACCCTGGAGGCAGGGAAACTTCATCATGAAATAAACCCAAGTTCTTTTTGGTCAAAACCAGGCAAACGTTAAGAGGTGTTTTATACCTACACCAAGCATTCTTGTGGTTATTAATTATTTTTTCCCTTAGCTGTGTTTTTTTTGTTGGTTTTGGGCAGAGGTCCCCATCTCAGTTCTCACCAGTGGCCCAGCATGCCCTTGGGTCCCCAAGCAGAACCCAAGATATGTGATGTGCCCCCTGGAACACCGGGGCTCACCCCGTGATGGGCCAGAGCTTCACTTCTGCCTTGGAGAAACATCAAGATCCCCTCCATTGGCCTTGTTTTCCATTAAAAGAGGACAGGGAAACAGAAGCACTGATATTAACAATGCTGTAAACACAGCAACTAAGGAAGTCGTTTAACTCAGTCTCCAGGCAATTTTAAAATAGATTTTAGGGATGATGTTCAAATAAACACTTTGACCAGCCCTCGAGCTAATCGAAGCCCAGTGTTTTTAAAATCAGGCATTTTATTTTTGTCATTTATAAGCTTTTACTGATGGGAACAGGAAACCATGTTAGAAACCGTTCTCAGTATTTTTACTGCTTGGAAAATGGTGTCATAAAAAAACATTAGGGAGTCTGTTCCTGTAAAATTCTCCAGGTTACCGCCTCAGACAGAAGGATTTGAAGTGGTTGACTTTGGTAAAAGCTTCTTTGATCTGAAAATCTCACCTGCTTTTTAGTCTGAATAGCATCACTGAGGAGCTGTACAGCCTTTCAGTGTAGCTAAATTACAACTAAAGGAGACAAAAGATTTAGGCCCTGATTCTGATTTAACTTTCAGCAGTTTCAGAGGGAAAGAGCTCTGTCAAAGTCAGCAAAATCATTAAATTATAAACCCAGCATGGGATTAGACTCCTTGAATTCTGTTAATAATTATTATTGCTGGTGTTTATTATTTTTATTATGGCAGTTCCTTGGAGCATCTTAGAGAAGGACCTTAAGTCACCATCCTTTATCTAAGAGTCTCTAGCTGCATGCCTGCCGCAGCATGCATCTCTCTGTAACTGAAGCAGACCTTATCACTTCCTGCTGGTGCTGGCTAAGCAAGAAAGAAAAAATCTTTATGGCGAGTGTACAAATATGTGTCACCGGCTGATTGAGTAGATCTGTGAAGCAGCTGCGATGTATTTCAAAAAGGAAGAAACCTAGTGAAATAGGAGCCGTGAACGCAGAAGCCTCATGCAACGCAGTGAAACTTCATGACAAGGAAAGCGTGTGCATTGCCTGGGTGTCCTGTTCCAGCTGTGTCACTTCACCCTGCCAGCTGTGCTCACGGGCACTTGACCTGACCAATCAATCAGTCTGTACCTGACCCATGCATTAGTTTCGGGTGTTAGTATTTGTAAATACCTATTCTGATCTCCGCATAAACCTCTTGGATGACTCCTCTGAATATTGGGAAAAGCATGAGATTGTCAGTCTTCAGTTAGTTGTTAATTTAGCATTCAGCAACGATCTGGATAGCTCTCATTCAAGGTGCTTGCAGCTGCCCGGGAAGCTGGAAGAGGGGGATAATCCAACACAGCAAGGATTTGACAAGCACAGAGCAAGTAAAACACTTTTCCCCTCTCCAGAGGGGAAAGAGAAATATGATAAACCTGCATAACTGCAAATCATTGAGCACGTTTTATGAAACTGGACTAGAAGGCATGTATGTCGAGAAGTGCTTATATAGAAGTGTTTACAGTCATATTATTATCTTGTCAAGATGATGTGATTTATAGTAAGAGAATCTGTATTCATGAGTCCATGAGTATCACTTGTTCACAGACAACAGTTGCCTTTGAATCAAGATGGAACAGGTGCAAAAAAGGGATCAGTCGGGAGACCAACCACACTTGAATTTTGTTTACTTTAATATTTGATTAGAAGGGACTGAGAGAGACCGGTAGATCCTCAGAGCAGAAGACACGTTTCAATCCAGAACCTGCATTGCTCACTCTCTGAAACGTTTGTTGAACTGAAACTGGGCAGAAATACACTGTTGGGAGAGACCTTCATAGCAAGAAGGGCTTGAAACAACAGGATTTAAAGGAAAGGAAAGCAAAGCAGATCATGATATCTGAGAGAGAGCTGGACAATACACAAACAGTTTGATAGGTTATAACTGTCAAATCTGGCAGGGAGATGAACGCATGGACCTAGGATGGCCCTTCCTTCACTCCTGCAGTCCTGTATGGGTCTCTGGAGTTGGTGAAGCAAGACATATCCTTGCAGTCTGTTAGCACTACAGAGGTCTCCGGGTCCTTGCAGTCTGGAGAATACACCCTACTCCTTCTTGCAAGATTAACATAGAGAAAATCTCTCTGGACTAACTGCCTATTTTAATTTAATTTCTAGTCCCAGAAAACGCAGTGAGTGAAAGGAAGTTAAATTTGTATTGCAACAGGAAAGCAATATACCCAAAATATTGTCCACTTGAACTGAAGTTCTTCCAAAGTCCCAGAGCCTCTTAAACCTCTTCTTACTACTTCCCACTTGTGTAATATAAAAAGTAGCCAAAATGCCAACAAAAGAGCAAAGCAGAGAAGCTGGCCACAGCCTAAGCCCAACCGGGCCCTGAGGGCACTAAGAGGTCATAATGTCCCTGGCCAGTCCCCCCGAGGCTCCCCCCACCCTGCCCAGGACCAGCCCGGGCCCACCGGTCCCTGCCCAGCAATGGCATAGGATGCCAATCTCCAGCTCCCCAGAGCCCCGCTCTGCCCAACCATGGATCTGCTGAGCCGGGCTGACCCACAGACTAAGGTCCCAGCCCCGCCTCTGCTGCTCAGGATCTCAGCTATTTCTGTATCTACATATTAAGCATAAATTCTATGCTTCTGTGGAGTTGTGGTCACTATTACATGGGGGTGTCTTCCAATTATCTATCAGCACACTGTCCTCGTGGGTGCAGGAACTCCAGGAAGCGTCCAGGAAGCATTGAGAGAGGCATTTGGTTGCGAAGTTCCAGGTTATATTTAATGGATGCCTATAAATGTCCTCAAATGCATTCATTCATTTATCCATCAGGACGGTATGGTATATAAAGAAACCAGAGCTTCACCCATTAGGAAACAATTTATGTCCCTCAGGACAATTAGAAATGTAAACTTCCACGGAGAGGAAACAGAAGGGTGGCGAGATTAAATGATTTTGCTTAGGCTTTGAAACTGTATGTGGTGGGTGTTCATGTGGGCTTTTCCATCGTGATGTCCTCCTTCTGCGAGGAAGTCATTCTGAGAGGAATCAAGTCATTGATTACAGGAGGATGTTACCTGCCTTGCAGATGAGTCCCTTCTACGCCTTGCCACCACACTCATCTTGATGCACTCTGTGACTTCCCCTGCTTCTGGACACGCAGAGTTTAGCTGCTCTTCCCATGGCAATAAACGCTGAGGTGTCATAATGTACTGTTGATCTACCAAAACATTTTAGTGATGTCAGATTCATTATTCTTTCAGCTGAGAGTTTGTTAGCGCACATACCATCTGCTGCCTCTGCTAGGCGTAGGACAATCTTCAGAAGAACAGTCAAAACAAATAGGTTGTGGCAGCTAGTAAGTGCTTAAATTCCTAGAAAGGCTTCCCAGGTCATTGTGTACTTATGCTCTGACATGACCAAAGGTTATTCAGAGCGAAGGATATAATTTACAAAGAATTCAGCCCAGGTAGCTTAGCAGGTCATGTGCTTAGCTTGTAAAATAAATGGAGGCATAAATATTAATAAGTATCCTGAGTCCTTACCTAAGAACGCCGTGCTAGGAGGGATTTTTCTGCCTTCAGCTTTTCTTTTTGTTCTGGAGCCAGAGGCCTTTGGAGGAGGCAGTCAGCTAGGTAGGGCAGGTGGGCTGTTTGGGGGACCCCCACATACTGGCAGCACGCTTGTGCTTACTGGCAGCACTTCCAGTTTGGTGACTGGTTCTTTGAAACTCATCTACACGTGGTCATCAGCAAGACACAAATCTCAGCTATTACATCTGCCCCAACACCCCCCCCCACCAAAGTTTACATTTCTAATTGTCCTGAGGGACATAAATTGTTTCCTAATGGGTGAAGCTCTGGTTTCTTTATATACCATACCGTCCTGATGGATAAATGAATGAATGCATTTGAGGACATTTATAGGCATCCATTAAATATAACCTGGAACTTCGCAACCAAATGCCTCTCTCAATGCTTCCTGGACGCTTTACATCCTCTGGCATGATTCAGGTGGACGTCCACGGTGTGCGGACAAGGTGCTGCTTGCATAGCTCGGGTAAACTCCCAAACTTGGAGTGACTGACACCAATTGCAAAACTCTTATTTTCTTCGAGGGAAAAACAAAGACCTCAAATGTGACCCTATCCCTGAATAACGCAGCTCTTCCCATTTCAGTTGTACTGCTGAAGTCCTGGGAGATGCCTCAGTGCATTCAAAGACAATGCCATCATTCCAGCCAAAGGAAGTATTGACTCAGTAAGGCCTGTGGAGTCAAGACCTTTAATTGCCCTCTTCTCTGTAATTGTCTGTGCAAAAGATTCCTGGTGATTCCCAGCTGTGGGCGCTCCCCACATCTGCCTCAGTGTCCATTACAACATCAATATGGAAAATCATTTACTAGAAAATAATACGCAACAACAATACTCCACATTTCATACAGAGTATAGAAATAATGCTCTCTATTTCATGAGTATATTTCTAAACCTCCCTCAAAGCTAATCAGTTCTAATTATTTTATGAAGCGGGGTGAGGAGGGATGTGAAGGAATGACGAGGCGTGCATGAGGTCACCCACAGGCAGGGGTTCTGTAAGCTGCCAGCTCTGGGCTCCCAGTCCCTGACCCGAGATACTTCATCTTATAAAATTTATGTTTTAGCCCTGCTTAGTGCTGCACTCTGGGGCTCTTAGTTAATGTTTCTGCTCCCTACCCTTGGCAAGGTTGGAGGAAAGAAAGAAAGAAAGGGAATGAGAGGTCATCTCTCCTCATGTTGACCTGGAAACACACAGGGTGCTGTGAATTAGACTGCCCTCCTGAGATGGGCGCCATGCTCCGAGCCTTCATCCCCATCTTCAGAAGAGGGGAACCAATTTCCCTCCTGCCTGAGCCTTGGTGTCGCAGAGCTTCCCACCGTGGGCAGAACAGCTCTGCTCCAGCGCAGGCAGCTTGCCCTCTGCCTTGCCTTGTCCGGGAAACAGAAATCCAAGGGGAGGGGAGGGGAGGAACAGGGCGGAATTGTCCGTACTAAAGTTTGCTCTCACACTTTGGGTCAGAGACCAAGTTGTCTCCTGCTGCCAAAGACCGATTTTAATGTTTTGGCTTTGGCTATCTCAGGGCTTATGCCCCTGTCGAATCTACATCTTCACTGTTTCTCTTTGGTAGCACTGGCATGAGGAAGGTGTGAAGAAAGCACTCACGTCAGTGAAGGTGAAGAACCTTCCTTTCCACTTCATTTCTTATGGATCGTGCTTTTTGTGATTTTAATGGTGATAATACGAAATAAAAATTTGGGGAAAAAAAATTACAATTAAAAAATTCCCATTAGTGTAGGTAACTTTGCTTTTTGTATTTTCTGTGCTTACTTAGAGCTATTTGTAATTGCAAATGCCTTGTCTCTGCTTTTATAATTCAGGCTTGTTGGTCATTTGTGCTGCGAATAGCTCGGCTACCTTAAGCCACTAGATGGTGCAACTAGACCTCGTTCCTTCGGGAAGCCAACTACCACCAGATGGCACGGCTGAGAGCTGGGAGAGCGGCAGGGAGGCGGCTGGAGTCAATCTTTCCGTTTCATTTAATGCTGACAGCCATTTGTCAGGGCCCCAGGATCTCGTCCTGCACTGCTAGAGAACCAGAGAATGACTTAGAAAGTTTTATGAAATGTTAGGGAAAAGTTTCTTTGTCTAGGAATAGTGGCATTTTTAAGTGGAAGCTTTAGGATGAGTAGCAAGTGAATAAAATTTAGGAAGGAAAGAATAGCAAAATACTTAAACTTTACGTAGAAAAGTCCATGTGTTAATAGTTTTAAAGTGAGAAGGGACCACAAAGATCATTTAGTGTGATGCCCTACATTTACCTACATAGAGAGAGCACAGATTTTAGGAGGCTCCTCAATCAGTTCTTATTTAAACTTTTCTTTCAGACAAAAATACATAGCATGTGTTGAAACATCTCAAATTTCTTTACCACAGCCATGTGAATGGGTAAACTGAGGCACAAAAGTCTTAAAGCCATACAGCAGCACCAGAACCAGCATCTGGGTCTAACTCTGCAGTGGCGCCCGGCTCCCTGCCCTGCCCCTCCCCAACTCGTCTTCTACTCCTCAGAAGGTGAAAAAAGAGGGTCGTTCAGAGGAACCTGGAGACTACTGCCCAAAGGAGGGACAGAGGAGGTGAAGAAGTGCCAGTTCCTCAGCCAGACCCACCCAAAGCCATACGTGAGGCAGCCAAGGAAAACCAAGGTCTTTGCAACCCTTGTTCATGCATGAGGAAGGCCAAGAGGGGTACAAGCCCTGCCCATGTAGTTGTGCGTGTCATAGGGAGAACCACTGGCTGATGGAAAGAAAACATGATATAAAACTGGGAGCTTTCTGCTCTATTTTTCATTTTTCATCACTGGCTGAATGACCTAAAGCAAATTATAACCTTCCTTGGCTTCATTTGCCCTCATCCATTGAAGTGTGGTAATGATACCTCTGAGGACTGTGGCAAGGCTTAATATGCTGTTTGTTCAGCATAGGATAAAACATTTAATTAATACCAGAGGAGGGACCAGATTCTAATACTTTGGTCTCAGGATTGATCTCTACAGGCCTTTCTAGCATTAGAAAATGAACATATAAAACATCTGAGACAGAAAGAGTTATTTTGAAGCTTTTCTGTCTTAAAGTGCCAAAAAATCACTGCACACAAAAAAGAAAAAAAAAGGGGGGGGACACAAAAAGGCAAAACAAACCACCGCCCATCACACTAAAATTAAAATAATGGTCAAACCAAACCCTAACACAGTCAGAACAATGTTGACTTCAGGGTGTGCTGGAAGACGGGAGCTCTTGTAAGTCACTCCACCAAGCATACTCCATGTACATCTCATGGTGGAGAATGGGTTTGTTGGCATTTCAGGGTTAGAAACTGAGCGAGAAGGAAGAAATAAATCACTTGGTACTTGATTTTCTTTGAACAATAGCTTTCTCAAATTAAAGAAGCTGCTGGACCTCACCCTTTTTTCTTTTCTGGAAATAGTGGAGGCGCAAGGCTAATGTAGGAATATATCACTCCAGGTACTTTTTTTGAACCAGGAGTGCACTTGGAAGTGAATCTCCTGCTTCTCCCCACTTGCTGCACTTGCATTTGCACCCCAGAGTGGGCATGTGGATCCCTGTGGATCCCTGGGAAACTGCAGGGTACGTGTGCCTGAAGCACTTCCATTGCTGATGGCTGCTGGGTCAAAACAGAGCTAGCCCTAAGTGAAAACCCCAAAACACATACGGTGCGGAGAGAAGTGCCCACTGCCAGCTGTGTCACCCTACAGACCTGCTGTTACTGTGCTGCTCTGCTTGCTGTGTAGACATACACCAACTGACGCCGAATCTTATTGGAGGCAAGGTCCAGGAAACTATCGCCAGAAGGTACTTACAAACGGTGGTGTTCATCCTACCTAACTTCAGTGACTGGAGACTAGGCATGCAGTCTGAGTCGTGTCAAGACCTCCTCTGTGGTCAGAGGGGAGGAACAGGCATGTCCACCTTCCCATCTCTCAGCACTGCTGAGGGAGGGAGCCCAGACATCTTCCTTCTTAATGGATGAAACCATGCAAGACTTTCCTGTGCACACATTCTAGCAACCAGCTATACCAAGACCGTGATTTGGTGTTTTAAAACGGTGAGCATTGGTACCACGGCACTTTTACGGTCTGGCTGCTGCCTTGCCTTTTCCTCCCTTTCCCTTCCATCCCATGGCCCTTCCAGCCCCTCTGTGCCCTATGGCTGCCCCACACCACTTGCTGTGGTGCTTCTGCTTGTGTGGCCGAGCTGGGAGCCAGATTAGAGAAAGGATCCGTTTGAACGATACCCCAAATGCACAAGTTTTCTTTTCAGCAGATCAGTTCCCACATCCGTTTCCATCATACCTGTGCAAACAGCTGGGGGGGATGTTCTCACAACAGCCCCTTAGGCTGGTGTCACCGATGAGCACTTCTAAATCTCACACAGCAGCCTGGGGATGAAAACTATGTCTCCACTCAGATTTCACACTGAAATAGCATCCCTGAGATAGCCTTCTCAATGCACACAATGCCTTTTTTTCTCCTTTGGAGCCCTGGCCTTTGTTGGAAGCCTCCAGACATCATTTTTGCTTTACAGGTTATCTCTGAAGCAAACTCAGCCGTTTCCATCCCGCTGCAAGCAGTGATTTTCCTATTCTGTAGCCGGTCAATATTTGAATTGGCAAGAAGGTGGGTGTTTCAGAGGACAGATAATCTTCTGTTTGTTCTTCTCCAACCTTGCTCATACTCGGCCTAGACTTCTGCTTAAATGTCGCCGGTTTCTCTTGTTATTACTATTTTTAGTGGAATTTAAGTTGCAATGGCAGAGGCCATGGGGCCTGAATCATTCCAGTTTATAGCCTCGGTAGCATGGCTGATTATAACTGCATGAGGCAGATCTGATGTAAATACACAAAATGTCAGCTCCTCCACCGCAGCCCCATCCCCGAATAACACCGACCTCACCGTCCCCTTAATGCCGCTCCGGCCGCTGAACTCTCCCTGCCCTGGATGCAGGAGGAAATATAATGCACAGGGAAATATAACGGCTGCCAGCAATGGCAAGAAACGCATTGGGGATGACCCTGTTGAAACTGGGAAGTAAAAGGGAGATGTTAACCAGTGGCGACGTGCTCTTAAGTGTCATTCCTGGGCCACGGAGTACAGCGTGTGACCCTGGGGTACCTTTCTGCGTGGAGGGGGGGGAAAATGGGCGCACATCCCTGCCATGCTGCCTCCTCTGCCTTCCCTGCAGCCTACAGGTTTGCAGGTTTTCCGCTGTGTTTGCTTTTGAAGCAAGGGGGACGGGACTCAGGGCAGGTGTTGAGGGTGCAGATCAAACACAGCAGCCACGGCGCCCTCCCCCTGCACCCGTCCTCCCCGCCTGCCTTCCCCCCTCTCCCCTCCGCCTCCCCCTGAGCAAATCTCCCATCGGTTCAGACAGAATTCCGGGCAGAAAGGAATGTTGCTTAGAGCAGCGGGAACTTGCCAACGAAGGCTTCCAAGAGTGATGGAGACCTAGGCAAGAGGACCGCTGTGCCCATCGGGCTGCTGCGCAGATCCAGGATGCACAGAAGGGCAAAAACTGACCCCAATTCACCTCCCCGACACAGATTTATCACTCTGGGCTTTGTCAGGCTCCTCCTGTACGTTTGCACAAGCCATATCTGTCACTCGGTGACTTGGAGCCGCAACAGGCCGTATTTTCCCAGGCAGTGGTTATTGTCAGATAAGAGTAAGAGAAAACAGAAGCGCCCTTCATACACGGGGGGAAATGGTGGCTGTACGCGTACAGAAAATGAGTAAGACCAAGTATCAGTTTTGACATCTGCCCAATGAATGTTGCTTCTTTTATTAGAAAGGAATAACTGGAAATCCCTAACAAAATGCTTAAGAGTTATACCGGGGCAAGCAAATGATTTTGGTGAGTATTCATTAACATTTGTCGATTAATTTTTTTGGGGCAAAAAGAAATTTTTAAAAAGAGTAAGATCTGTTCCCTAAAGGTACCGTTTGAACACCTATCAGCAAAGCATTGTGCTTTAAATACTACCATATATCTATAAACAATTCCTGGCAAGGCATATGTGACCCAGGAAGGAGATGTAAAGATGTCTCTGTTTCTATTTATTGATCGCCTCTACACACTTCAGACCCAGTTCTCTCTCTGGTTCTACAAGTTCTGTATATAGAATTGACAAACAGAAACAGAAGCATGTTATCTGTGTAATCAAATAGAACTAAATCACGTAGACAAGGGTTGCTAATATCATCAGCTGTTTACGTTGAATGGCTTGGTGTCTCTTAAAGAGATTCAAATTAATTATGATATTTGGTAAATACCAAGAAGTTGCGCTCTGCTTTTCCAGTATCCACAAGGAGAAGTTCCAACCACAGAACATAGCTTCTGCTTTTCTAAATGTTTCAAACACAGCACTGCTAAACAGTTAGTAGAATTGCTGTTTGGACTTAGCTCGGCATATTCAGTCTGCAATGGAATAAACTGCTCAGCTCAGTGCTGTCTGATAGAGCAGGGTGGTAATAGTGGGAATAAATCCCTATTGATATATTAGTATCTGTATGGAGGTAGTTTGTGGAAACTCCAGTCCAGGACTAGAAACGCTTTATGCTATGCACTGCACAGCTAAATAATATAAAGGTTATGCCTGTCCCAAGTAGCGTGTAATCTCCATCAAACAGAAGAGGGGCAGGGAGAGCCGCACTGAGGAGCACAAGGGAAAAACGGTGTGGGCTAACAATCAAGCAGGCAGCAATTTCTGCATGCCAGACGTCCCTCTGCTTGCCTAGATTTTTGTACTCATCGTGGGCTGGAGGAGGCCAACAAAGTTTCTTTCATTCTTCTTTGGGAGAATGCTTTTGCTGGCAAGAATAACAGGAGAGAAAGTGCAAGATATTTCTCAAAACCGTAATAAAGTCTGAGCAGTAGCAGTGCAGTAGAAGCATCCCGGTGGCACAGAAGCGCCCACGGACACACCTTCCGCCAGGCTCCGTGCTGGTTTCCAGCAGCGTGGTTTGCTTTGGTATTCATGGACACAGCCACTGCTGACCAGCAGGTGCGGGAAATGCAATTAGTTGCTATGGATATCGATCCTGCCTTTGGAACCTAACTTTGAAGTTGTTTTGGGTTATCTGGAAAACAAAGATGTAGCATGATGCTTTGCCTTAACTATGATTGCAAATTATTTCTTTTATCCTTGATTTTTTCCCGCTATTACTTTGCTTTCTCTCTTTTATTTATTCCTGTGAAGAGACGGTCTATGCAAATACTGTGATTTGAAAATATAGGTGATGGAGGCAGCCTATTGAAAGCTCCTTTCATGTTAGATGCAGGCTCTGGCAGAGCTAAATTAGAGGTCATTTTTTGCACAAAGTGGAAGTTTGAGTACCTGATTATTTTTGACAAAGAGAAAGCACATGGGAAGCAAAACATGTAGTCTTTAATGATTGTGGAAATGAGAGAGATGTTCAAGCTACCTTTGGATTCAGAGTGGGAACAGTCCAGAATTCAGATGTCCAGACCATATCAAACCCAAGGGCTCTTTACAAACACCTAGATGTGAGTTTTGAATTTCCAGAACTCCTGAAGTTTACAGGAGTTTCTCAGATCCTTGGCTTGGGTCTCCTCTCTCTGAAAGTCCGTGGGGTCTGCTACAATATACTTACCTGACAATCTAAGAAAATACAGAAAGAAAATAAAGTTTCTTGAATAACAGAGGTGTTCTTGTTAGCTTAATGGAAGAGAAGATGCAGTGCTCTGTGAGATAATTCTGCATCCGAATAATGCATTGAACTACCAGGTTTGCATTTGAATGACTGCAATCCAAACAAAATATTACTTCGCTGTAGCTGGCTGGCTCGCAGTGGGTTGTTTAATATTTAACACAAAATATAGCAGAAGGATGTGAAGGCTCTTGCAGTTACAAAGAGGGAAGGAAATTCCAGTGTCCAGCCCGGGCCTGATCTATGGTTCTCTAGAAAAAGAGGAAAGTGATTTCCTTTTTCATTTCATTTCACAAATGATGCCATTTCAGGTTTTGTCTGCTGTAGATCTGTGGCAGACAATCAATGGTGTCTAGTAGATAGAAGAGTGGATAGGGGAATTTTGGAGGTATAAACAAAGATGAGGGCAAAATGCAAGCTACACTTTTAAAATCCATATTAAATTTTGGAAATTTATCAGTTACAGATATACAACGTTGAACAACTATGTTCTGTTGATACTTTGGTGCTTCATATTTTTTATCAGTAGTTTTTTCTTACGGTGTAAGAAAATGTCTCACAATGTACTATTTCAAACATCCTTCATTTCCCAAAAAAAGAATTTTAAATGAGACTACCAGGAAAAGTTATTGGGAAAAACATCACTACACAGAAGCCAATTAGCACCTTCATCAGTTCTTCACCTTCCTTACCTCAGGCAATCTTGATAGTTAATTATAATTTTAATTGCAGTTACAGATATAATTTGCAGCTTTCCGTGGATATATCTAACCTGGATTCCTCGGGTTGAAAAAGGCACGGAAAGAGAAGGAAAAAATGAATGGAGATATTAACTCATGTTAAAATCCAAAGCCTTTTTTCGTCACATCAGGGACTTAAATAATGAACTAGACCAAGCTGACAGAGAAGATCTTCACCTTTAGTACACGTAAGGTCAGTGTGCTGCCCTGTCCGCTTCCATTTAAATCCAGGGTATGCCCTCAAAATGGACAAAATGGGATTTATGCTTTAAATCTGCGTATAATTCTTGTGTGAAGCATCTGTAGTGCCTGGATTTCATTCCACTAACTCTGGTCATTTCTGAAAATGCAAAGCCTGCTTTTTTTATGTAACAATTTCCTTTGATAAAAACCAAACAAATGTAGCCTGTAAACCTGCAAGTGCTTATCCATAAAGCTATTCTTGTCTGTAACTTCGCTCATATGATGGGATCCCCTAGAAGCTACAAATGAAGCAAATGTGTGCAAATATTCTCTGGCGTAGAGCCATACAGCTCGGTATAGGACCTGAAAGTTGAAGGGAAGAGGTTATGAAAATGGCTCTCCCTTAATTTAAGTGAACGAAGCAAACAAACTATTGGAAAATGAAAATGAGGAAATCAGGTAATGAATGGCTATAAAGGCTCATTACAACTTAGACGTGCTCCCCTCAAATATAATTATGCTTAATATGATTTCATCAAATGTCACTGAAGAGCTGGAAACTCATAATGATGAGACACTTCTCGCTCCTTCTGCCCTTCAGTAAGAAGGTCTCATCAGGCTTTATAAATATTGACAGTGACTGACTCTTCCTGCAGGGAAAATCTGGTGACTGGAAAACGTGGATGCTTAATCTAATACACCACCCGGCTGGCATCACGCAGCGGGGTGCGAGTCCGAGCCTCTTGGCCCCACGCCGCAGCGTCCCACACATCCACAGAAGGCTGCTGCTGCCTGGCTCTCACCCCAGCCAGCCCCATGTCAGCCGTAGGTGGTTTGAAGGTTTAGCTGCCCTACCTGGCACGTGAGATCCTGGAGCAGAAGAGGGACAGTGATGCTGCCCTGTGCCTCCAGCAACGTGCTGCTGGCAGGCACTTAAGCAGGTGGGACCTCCGAGGATGCTCGGAGGTGGGAAGGTGTGTCATCTCCACTCCTCGCGTGTCAGGATGCTAAGCATTTGTCAGATCTGAGTATCTAACTGTGGAACTTCCCTCCCCTAAAACATTTAAATCACTCCTCAGTGATTAACTGAGCTGCATTGGGATTCAAAACCTCCATTGTGGTGAGCTGCCATGGAAAGCAGAGTGATTTATGACCATGGAAGGGCTGTCCCCAAATATTTCATATATGGTTGGCTTTATCTGCACAGAAAAACTGAAGGGGAAGTTACATAAAACTATATACATTATATAAAGTTATATAAAGTTATATAAAGTTCTATAAAGCCAGGGCCGTATGACAAAGAAGATATTCCATGTCTCAGAATCCTGATTTCACATAACCTCTCTTTTCTTTTCAGAAAGGTGGAAATGCTATAGTAAAAGTTTAATATCCTTGATGTCATGCGCAGAGGCATCCCTTCACTCCCTTTGTAGAAACATTCTCCTACTCGCAGGCTCATCCCTTGGCAAAGATGGATGTACGGCAGGTTTTTAAATGCAGCCTTCAGCAAATCCCACTTTTCCATTTCATGGCTTCTGTGGTCTTATCCCTCATGTTGCATTCTGCTATACTAAAGAAAAAAAACTCTGGTTGCCAAACGAAGCCTTTATAAGGCTTTCAGGGAAAGCTCTGGGCTCAGAGCTAGTTTTTACAGTTCATGGCTTCTCAGTTTGAACAAATGTTTCTTTTGATTCAGCAGTAGCTTCGTTATTTATAGTTATCTTTTCGACATAAAAAGGGCTGGTTTTCTCCCTTCCCTGACTCTGTGTAGAAGCTTCGTTGGTTGCCAGTGATTGAACAGAGCCTCATCTGAGCGATGCTACAAACTCCCTTCGCCATGAGAGAAAGCTGCGAGGGCCCTTGCTTCACTCTTTTCCCACCCTCATTAGGACTAATGGCATTTTCCTTGCTGATACCACCTGCTTCACACTTACGCACCCTCTCTTCCTCCGTGCCAGGCACAACTAGTTAAGATTTCTTACTAATACCTGCTAATTACTTCTTTGTTAACCACCTGACACCACTCTCTGTAGCGTTAGGATCAGTAGTTGAATACAATGGCAAAAAGAAAGGCATGTAAGAAATTAAAAACGTAAGAAAGCATTTTATTGTTATTTTATTGCTTTCCCCTGGAAGATCCATGGAAATCCTCTAGCCCATGTACCATTTAGAGCTCATCTTAGGACTCCTGTGGCCCTGGGAAGCTATCACTGACAGCAGATCTAATGCCTTGGGAAAGATTTGGTCCTTAAAAGAGGAATCTCACAGGAAAATGCGCAGCAAGCTCGCCAACAGCCAGAATTTTCTTCACTGCTTGGAGCCTTCTGGCTCGCATTTGCTTTCTCTTTTACGGAATGCATTTAGCATAGCTTCTGCTCAGGCCGAATCAGAGTTCATTAATACTTTTGCTCTTTGTGTCCCCATGGAGAATATCAATAAAGGCATCAGGGAAAGCTCGGTCAAATGTGCTGCAACATAAATGTGGGGTTGTAATGCACACATTATGTGAGGTTTTACATCTCACTGTTAAGCAGGGTTGAAAATAAAACTACAGAGCATGCTTTATATATATAATGCACCCACACATACATATATATATATATATAAATGTGACATTACATGTCCATGCTCATGGACCCCTGCACGTACAATGCAAAATTGTCTATCACATTAAGTCTGCACAAGACTTACTAAAACTCAAAACACCAACAGAAACTAGGAAGTAGCACAGCCAATTTTGATGGCTTCCAACATGAAATTGTAACCTTTATTTCTCAGTTACACCAGCACAGGCCACCATGGGTATGGGTAAAGCCTGCTATGGCTAATGCAATAGCAGCACCAGTTTTTTTTTTTCCATTTTTTAGTTCTATAAAACCAAGTAAAATCAGGAGCAAAACAGGCTTTATGCTAAGGGAAATGCAATTTTGAATTTGAATGCATGGAATCAGTTTTGGGCACTGATCAGGAAAGAATCACTTGCTTGGTGTTTTGCGGGTCGTTAGTCTGTAAGATACCGCAGTGCAATCCAGTGCAGTCTAAGTTTGCCCACGATGGTTCTTTTAGAGCACGAAGCTAATTAGCCCCTCTGAAATTCATGCTTGATCCCTGGTGGTTTTCTTTTGGAAAAACCTCAGAAAGTCAATATAAAAATTCTTGTCAATGCTTTACATCTCCAGTTCGCTCTTTGTTTTTCAGTGTAGGTTTGGGAAGAGTATCACATCCTTGAAGACTATTCACAGCTTGTTACGCTTTTAAACTACTCTGATCTTTAGTATTGCTGCCATTACACTTTTAAATTATTCTGATCTTTAGTATTGCTGCCATTACACTTTTAAATTATTCTGATCTTTAGTATTGCTGCCATTAATAAGAAAAAAATAACTAAAGGGTTTATCCTGCTTTGATTTTCTGTTCAGCTCAGTGCTGAAGGAAAGAAGATGTGCGAGAACCCCAACGTTTGTGCCTTCAGGTCCAGGCTGTAAGCACCAGCAAGCACATGAACACCGGTGCTGAAAATACCGTGGATTTTGGTGGATCTTCAGAGAAACCAACAGCTCTACTTACAAAACAGCTAATGGCTGTACATCAGAATCCTGTTTCCTCCTGTTGCCTTCACTATCGCTTCCTCCCTTCACCTGTTCACCTCCTCTCCTGCCCTATTTGCAATGTCCATCGTTCAGTTCTGCGCCCTCAAAGGCTTTTGGTGAGCAGCCATCGTGAAGACACCTTTTGCCAACCGCAGCCCGGAGGCGCTGTCTCAGGATCAGGTCTTATACCCGTGTGACAAACTCAGACTCTCACAGTGATTTTCTTAGCAGACTGACAACATGTTTTCTCTTTGGCTGAGCGGTACTGGCAGGCAGCTGCAGAAAATTACAGGCTGTGAAATCTCTCTGTATCATTCCCTCTGCTAGTGGTAAGGATCTGCTGGAGCCCAGTTCCCTTCCAAATACGTACACTGTGCTCCCCAGGAATACTCCAGCTAACTCTGCTCTAACCAGCCACTGTCAGATTATTTCTAGGCATTAAAAAGATTTTCTTCAAACAAGCACATTTAGGATTTTCTAATAGCAATTTAAACCTAATCTGAGAATGTCTGGAAGTGGAAAATGACTTCTACATGCTGAGGATAGTGTTCCATTACCAGTAATTTATCGTCTTTCAGAGCATCACTGGAACATTTATTGACACAACAAAACACAGACATTTCTGGTTTATTGTAAAATCTCATTGCGCTCAGCCATTTGTGACTAAGCACAGCAGTGCAATTTATATTCCCAGGCAGCGCTTCCTATTTTTCCAAGTGTGTTTAGACTCATACGAAGATTGTATAATCCAAAGGACAAAAAAAAATCTCCTGATAAAAACAAATGCAAAAAAACAAGCATTCTCAGTGGAAGAAAATCGAGTAAGATTTTTAAAAGGTATTTGGCTGAAGAAATTTACTTCAGCATTTCCAGTAGTATACGCAGGTATTTAAGAGACTATGACAGATTTGATGAAGCAAAGGATTCAGTCATTCTAGATCATAAATATTGTTTTTCTGTGTTAAGAATTATAATTCAACAAGCTCATGTAAGATACAAACTTAGTTTGTGTCTGTTTACTTGACTCTGGAACAGATATTCCAGAGAAATATAATTTCTATTAAAAAGTTACAGAAAAGAGCAGTGTGTAAAAAGCATTTTTTAAAAAAATAATTGCATACTTCTTATTATTGCTAGCACATTTTAGGATCCAGTCCTGCAAAGTCATATCTTGAAGTCAGGAATTATACATGTGAGTAACTGTTAAGGCTGTCAAAGTATTAGAGTAGAAATTGCCCTTGAATTTCATCCATTAGCAAAGGGTGGGTGAATAAGTCCATGGATGGTTTTAAGCTACTTTAGATGCCCTACAACAGCCAAGTTTTTGTTCCAGGTGTCCAAGGAGATCCCGAGTGAGTCACATGTGTAGCTGCGAGGTAGAGCTCATGCACTCCACATTTCACGGGTATTTTACTGCAATATTCAGAGCAAACTTAGAACCAAATTTTGCAAGCATTCAGAGCTGCCCAATATCAATTTTTAACCCTCAGGTCTCTGAGAGACAGCTGTGTGTATTTATTTTGAATGTATTCATTTCTTGCTACCTTTGGCCAATCTATCCCTCAACCTGGCCTCTGCCACCTTTCAAAAGGGACACCCCTTGACTTCGCAGGTTTGCCTGGGAGAACCACATTGCTCCTAATTGTGGAGTTGCACCTCCCTTGGTTTTTTCATGATGTTCATTAGAAACTTCTTGTTGTGTTTGTGGCCCGATAGTTTTAAATAAAAAAACCTCAAGCCGGTTATTTGATGACATCCTTCATGGAAGACTTTCAGACGTACGTATGTTAACTAAAAGGCCATGTGAGGCTACTGGAGATTAGGCAAAGAGCGTTACACTATTACACTGAGGCAGCAAGTGTTTATGTGGTGGTTTTGTGACTTTGGGTCAAAAGTCCTGTGGGTCAGCGTAGAGGCTGCAGAAGGCAGTCTGGCCGCAGCAAGGGCAGCCACTCTCTGGAAGTGCCCGTTGGCTTCTCCGAGCACTTGGGGAGCCCAGAAGGGAAAGAGGTAGGTGGCACAAACCCCTCCTCTTCTTCTGCCATCTCCCCTTTCCCATACGACCAGGATGTTTTATTTAAGGCCTTGTCCTTCTGCAAAACTATAGCAATTTCCTCCAGATCAGGCAGTCAACATTTCTCCTTGACTGCATTTATATATAACGTATTGCATACACATCTGAAGAGATTTTATTTATGCCAGCAATATAAATAAGGCCACAGAAAACGTTTTCATCTCCCAGCTAATCTAGTATCTTTGTTCCTGCATTATGGTTGTTTGTTTTCTTGCAAGCTCTGAATGTTTCTTTGTGCTTTTATCCCACAGTTATTTCATTAGGATCCATAAGGCCTCTGCATCAGCCCAGCACTTTCAGCCCAGGTGTTGCTAAAATTATAATCTATGGGAAGCAATCACAGTGTTTGGCAGCCTGCAGGTCACGCCTGCTCTGTGTGGTCGGCTTGTTTTTCATTATGAATTTTCCACAGGGTTTAATCCAGGGTAATACATTTAGATGTAGGTCTGGCAGGCAATTCAAGGATTTGAGAGTGGATTCACTTTCCGCAGTGGATGGGGCTTGCTCTTAAATATTATTGAAGCAGGCCAAATTTTTGGAGCTACTTCCACTAGTGATGATTGTGTATTTGGGGGATCCTACTACAATATCATAATTCTTAAATGTGGCAAATGAAACCTGTTTTATTTTGTTGACACTCAACTTGTCCTTCAGGGAGACAAAGTTACAGCTTGTTTTAACCTTTCTACGCAAGCAGAAGCCAGCTGCGCTGAAACTGTGGGAAAGAAGAAGGAATGGCTCCACAAGAAGTCCCAGGCATCGCACCGCTCGGTGTGGCAGCCCTGACGTGCATGCTGTGCCCTTGTGATGTGGCGTGCCATCAGGTGCCACCAACGGCCACCCACCACGTGGGAACTGGAGGTCCCTTTGCAATGGTGCATGGATAGAGCTGAGCTGAGCCAGCCAACAGGTCCTTAAACAGGTCATCTTTGTCACCCTGGAGGATTTTGCAGTGAACTCTCTGTCAAGCAAAAAGCAAGCATGAAAATCCCAGACAGGAGAACCTTAACAACCACCTGGCCACGAGTTTTACTAAACCAGGCCCCCTGGTATGGCTTTCAGGGTCTTGCGTGTGGCCTTGGGCAACCTGGTCTAGTGGGAGGTGTCCCTGCCTGTGGCAGGGGGGTTGGAACTCGATCTGCAAGGCCCCTTCCAACCTAAACCATTCTATGATTCTGTGACGGCTCAGCAACTGAACTGAAATGCAACCAAGAGGCAGAAGTGCTTCTTCATATGTTTTGCCCATCTTTCCCTTTGTTTGCATATCTCTCTTCGGACTACGTGAAGGTCTACAGATCTATGGGAGGTATGGAGCCGTCTCTTCACTCCTGGCAGTTTCAAACAAACGCAGAAGGAGGAGACCCTGCCCTGGCCGTCAGCTACTTCCTCCTGTTGGAGGCAAACATTTCACATAACCCCCTCCACTAACTCTTGAGCTATGCCTTGGATCTACAGAGATACTTGGATTGAGTTCAAGCAGGATATTTCCTATAACTGATTCAAGACCTGGCAAAAGCGTCTCCCTGCCCAACAATCCTGCTTTATGTGTTTCCACCTCTGCAGGTCCTCTTCGTGATTTTTTTTGGCTTTGTGACTGTCGCTGTCTCTGAGCGTTTCCTTTCTTCTGCCAGCACCACAGCTGATGGTGAATGCATGGCATACTTCAGACTTGCCTCTCCTTGCTTTCCGGATCTCTTTTGCTCGTTCACGCGCTCAGCCTTGGCTCAGTTCTGCAAAACGACTCAGTGCTAATGCAGGCGATGTGCTACATGGCAGCAGAAAGCAGAGGCTGAATCCACTTTCTGATGAAGAGCTATGTTGTGGGAAAGGGCTTGCGGTGCGCAGGAAAGCCAGCTAATCTTTTAACCAGTCGACAAATGTTAAAGGTGAACAACTACTTAAACCAAATTGACCTTAAAGCTTCCTGTACGCTCTGAGTTAGAGCACAGGCTGTCACTTGGGCTGAAAAAGCAGGAAGGTATTTGCTTCTGAAGCCCAGCCGCTGAAGGAAAAGCTATTGCTTCCTTTCCCCACGACCTGCTCACCCTCTGCTTTGCCTTCGGACTTCCATAACTTTTGTTCTTTGGACACCATAACCTGAGTAACTGGTGCACGGTGGCACCTTCCACGCACACACGTATATAAGCAGGCGCGCGCGCACATGCAACCATTTGTGTGCATGTCTGTGCGTGTACAAATACAAACACATACTACATTCTTATTACTAACCATATTTCTTAATATATGGAGTTCACAGCCGGTGCCTGGAGGGGACTGTGTTTTCTTGCAAAGCCGCCTAAAAGGCACTGGTTTCAAAAGACCTGAAAGTGGTCAATATAAACACAATTTACATGCAATGACTGAATTCCTCTAAGCTCCAGGGATAGGAAAGATTTTTTTGTCAGATGCCTTTTAGTTTCAGACAGATTTCTGAAGAAAATAATTAGGTTTGTAAAACTGAGGCCAGCACGTCTTCCCATTGATCATGGAGCTAACAGTGGGTTGCCCTGAGGGTTGTGTTCGCTGCAAACAGAATACCAGCTTGGAAAGAACAGATGAAACAAGATGTTATTTAGCCTAGTTATTTTCCAGCTTTTAATGTGCTTGGCAGACCCTCTTTTCTTGTCAGAGCAATGAAACATGTCAGAGCTAGATCTCACCATCACTAACCTGTGGTCAGTAATACCAGAGTGGCAAACAGACAAAGCCTGCCACGGAAAGCACTAAAAATAGCTTCCCGGGCTGTCTTGCAGCACGATGGCTCTCCTGACAGATCCTGAGGACAGTCACATTAAATCCTCAGCATCACACGGCTCTTGCTAGTGTTCGCTTTCAGAAAAGAAAAATATTTCAGGTGCAAAAAGCTGGCAGAGAAACAATGATGTTCTGGGGTGTGGGAGAGAAGGCGACTGCCCTTCCCTCCTCTCGTGTCACAGATATGCAATAATATAACCTAGCATCAGCAGACAGGAGGAGAAATCACGACCAGTGCTGATATCTGACCCCTCCTTCATCAATTTTGGGTTTCTTTAGGTTAAATTTCCAAGCAAGTCTAAAAGGCAAGGATATACACCTGGGGCATACCAAGAAACCATCGCACAAACCAATTGCAAGCATTACTGGCATTTATTCTACCATTACTTTAGCTACTGTACCCATATGTAGCTAAATATTTTCCCATCTAGAGCTAAATATTGTTTTCATGCTATAACGCTCTAGCTTAAGTATTACAGACTGTGTGTTTTCTTCAGGAGTTTAGACAGGGAGCAGGTTAAGCAGTGATTTTCTACTCAGCCACTTCCCCAACTCCGGAAGGGCTGAATATTTTTTCTAATGTGAATAGCAAAATAGTTTAAAAGGTGAATTTTAGAGGAGTGTTGTGCTGCAGAATAAAATTTCCTGGTTCTGAAATGCTCTTAAAATTTCAAACCCTCACTGAAACTCTTACAATACCGTGTTCCCAACCATATCAGCTTTTGGGGGTTTTTTCTCCAGCGTGAATGGAACGGAGCAAACCTGAAGGCACTCAACCTCAAATTGCTGCTGCTGCTATTTTGGGCCAAGACTATGTGTGAATAACATTTCAGAGTAAGTGCCCTAATTTGTAAAACTTTACTTTTTAACAGGTTAAATTATTCACTGCATAGAGATTGCCCATGCCGTTATGGATTGTGGTCAGGATTTTCCACGACACACCTACATGTCTCCTGGAGTCTATCACTTCCCGTAAACACCACGACAAAGCATCACCTGTTTATCTTCGCCTTTCCTTCTACTCCTCTTCCACTACAGCCTTCCTACATCTCTAAAAAATGCCTGCACCTCCTGCCACTGTTTCTTGGCACATGGGGAAACGGCTGCCCTACATTCCAACGTTAAATTAACATTGCTGTTTCTGTGCAAAGGGGAGCGAGTGATGTTTTACTTCTTTTTAGCAAACACGAGCTGTGTAAAATGCCTTCTTCCCCCACACACCCTGTCTCCACCTCTTTCTGGCTTTAAAGATGAACGCCTCATGGTCTCAAACCTGGTCATCACACACAGTTGTTCAGCTGGAGACGTGTTTAGCATCATAGATTAATTGCTGTGACCCTCTTAAAAGCAAAAATTCTACTTTTTTTTCTCTCTCCTCTGAACATTACCTGCCACGGTGAACAATCATATGTATAAATACACACATTCACACATACACTCACTCTAGGCTATATGGCAGAAGATTAAAATACAGTGCATATCCTCAGTGCCTGGAGAAGAGGAGATGCATTATTCAGTGGAACTAACTACCACACGTTCTTACTCAGAGTAATTAGTAGCATGACTGTTGGGCACAAAGGAAAAAAGTCTTGAAAGACCTACAAAGGTTGAAAAAGCTGACTAAGTATATTACTTGTTATTAGTAAAACATAAGCTGCCAGGTATGTCTTCCAACTTAAATTGTAAGAATTATTTATAGCAGGAATTTTCCCCAATAGCAATAACTGCAAATGATTAATTCATACAGAAAGCTAAGATAATTATGAATTATTGCAAATTCAACTCCAAGCACTAAAAATAAATGTAAATCTTAAAAAGAGACAGCTCTAAAAAGGGATTACTTTCCCCACAAAAGTCAGCAAGGTAGTGCACTTCTCAGCCTGGGTGAGAAGAACCAGAAGTATTTTTTTCCAAATTTCAGCAGTTAGGGAACTTGTAGGCAAATCAGCAAAATGTCACTTCTCCCCGGTGCTTCTAACGACATCGTGCTGCTTCCCCTAGCAGCATGCAGGACATCTTGCCACAGAGGAACTTTCAGCTGAGGTCAAAATTTTGCCTGCTGAGAAGCAGTATTCTCCAGCACCTTTTCCAGGCTAGTGATCATTTACCACGTCATCGCACATGTGATTACGGCTATTTTATTTGTCTGCGTAGCTGACTTGGTTACGCAGGCTCTATGGCACCGCAGGGGTGATGCAGGAGAGTCTACCATTCTGCCTGCCAAAGCCTAACAGTCACATACAACATTAACACTTTTTTTTTCCTCACCAGCTTTATGATGCCCCATGCCTTTACTTGGAGGGGAGTGTTAATAAGTCCTCAGAATTTTCATTCCTAAATAAATGTGAGCTTTGGGAACCTATTTCAGAGTTTATAAATATTTCTTATTAAAAATTAATAAAGTGATAATATTACTAAATCTGGTTATGCTATATATAGTGTATACTTTAAAGGATAGTTAAAGCAAATAACAGGTAGAAACTTAACAAAAGAGACGGGGCTGACTAGCGTTTTTCAAAGCATGAAATTTTGCTCAGCTGTTCTGTTGAAAGCTCAGATAACAACTGGAAAAAATCCTATGGCTTTTCTTCCCTCCTTTTTGACCAGTTTTAATTACCAATTACATAGCAGTAAAAAGTTCAATAGGAAAACCAAATCGTCAACAGCTTACCCAAAGTAATTGCTGATTTGGCTGTGGTCCTGTGCCCTTTCCGCTTGTTCTTTGGTGGACACAAAATCATGGGTTAAAGATAGATAGCTCTTAATGAGGGAATCGTTTGCCTGAATATGGTTCACACCTGTAGAGCAGCAGGTTCCTGGCCTGCTCACTTCCTGGAGGTAACCCCAATTTAATCAGCTTGATTAGTAAAGCAATAGTACCTGTGCACGATTAGGCACCTTTACATGCAAATAAATGTATTCAAATGCTCTCATGCTTATCCACACTAATAGTGTAGGCATGATTCTGCATATATATTAGCATTATTTGTCAAACAATCAACTGGCTGATGGCAAGAGGAACCAGGAGAGCAGAAAAGAGGAGTGATCTGAAGTCCAGCAAAGCAAAGTGGCTAGATGCTGTCAGTGTGAGTATCAGCACTGCAGCGATAGATGGATGGAGATGAGAAATAGTCTAGAATAAAGAACTGGGAGGGGAAGCAGGGGGAACGGGAGGTTCACCTTGTCACGGAGGTGATACAGAGAGGGAAGCAAGTTGCTCCTGTAATCACATCTCTCGTCAGAAATGGCTGGAAAAGCATCTTGTTACTCTCCACATCTGCTTTCTGGCAGGTGACAGAAACAGCAGCACCACTGTCAGTTAACTCTCCTGGGAATACAAAACAGAGAGACCCGTGTTTTCCGGGTAAAATATTGCTATTGACATTTGACTGACTTGCCTGTTCCCATGTTAGTGCTGCTTCTGCTGCCAACCAGAGCCAGTGTTCTCCTTTTCCTACTGTGCTCCACACAAGTTCTCAACTCAGTGATGTAATTTACTGTATAAACACCTTCAGGATCTAATACTTGGAAGATGAAACATTTCTCCCCAGTCCAGCAGATCATACTTTTTTTCCCTATTTCTTCTGAGTACAGAAGCTCAGTTTTGGAAATTCAACTTCAAACATGAATGCTCCCAACTCCTGAAGCTGCTGTTTGAAAAAAAAAAAAATTGGGAAAGACAAACCTTTTACAAGCCATCATTCAAGAATCAATAGCCTTGGGTGATACTTGTCATGTACCAGTATGACAGGTCCCATATAAAAACAATACATGAAAGACGTGTCAAAATCAGTTACCTCCATGCACACAAAAAAGAGATTTGTTATCAGCATATCCTCTCCAACTTAGAGAAAAATCTGTACATGGCCATTAACAGACTGTATTCCCATTCCCAAGGCCTTTCAAACTTAACCCGGGGACAGATTAGGACCTTACAGAGCAATTTAGTCCATAAATATTTATCTTCTACCGTTATGCACATTAGCAAAATTCCACTGTGTAAACGTCTTTTGTTATTCCTGAAACTGAGTGTTTACAGCATGGAAAGGGTGCTGCTGCAGGAGCACCAGCGTTAAGTTCGACCACCTCCTCAGAAGAATTAGTGCTGCATTAGTAATGAAGTCGCATGGCATTGAAAACGGACACGGCCAAACTGGTTAACATACACAGCAGGCAACGTACTTCAAGAAATAAACTCTTTGCATAGCGACCCCGTCATCAGCTTCAGTTGGATGTTTGGTTCTGGGACCATTAAATCCTTTGGGAGACTCCCCTCACCCTCCGTGGGTTGTACCACAGGGGAAGCTCAGGGAAGACGGTGACTCAAAGGACAGTTCACAAAGGTCAGCGGTGGGTGACTAAAAGCAAGGAGTGGATTAGGTGATAAGAAAGACAACATTATAGATAGGAAAATCTTGTTATATGTTAAAAAAAATTGTTGTTAAGTCTTGTTTCTCGTTCAGTTCGACGCACGGGTAATCTCTTTTCTAACACAAACTGAGAAGAGAAAACAGTAACGCTGATGGACAAGCGCCCCGGGCTGGGCACACCACGTGCAATTCCGCGCAGGCGAGAGGAACGGAGCAATTTAAATGCCAAGCGGTGCCAACTCCTCATTTTGGGGGAAAACCGACCAATCCGTGGCACCGTTTGGGTTGGGCTGGCCGAGGGGGCAGCCTGCCCGCCCGCGGTAGCGGATGAGCCGTGACTTTTTCCCCCTCTCCAGCTGTTCCGGCGCATCTCGGTGGCCGCAACCAGCCCTGCGCGCCCGCTGCGCGCCACGCAAAGGAGGGGAGGGGAAGGGAAGGGAAGGGAAGGGAGGGGAGTCGTCTGTCCGTCCCCCCCCTCCCCGCACCAGCGCTCCCTGAGCTCACACGGGGACCAGAGGTGCCGCCTCCTCCTCCTTCTTCTCCTCCTCCTCCTCCTCCTCCTCCCCCCCGCTCCTGCCCTGCCGGCTCGCAGCGTGCGGCTGGACCGGGATCTGCGCCGGGAGCCGGCTGCGCTCGGCGGGGCGCGGGGTGAAGGGGCGGGCGGTGCACAGAGAAGGGGTGCGGGGTCGTCCCACCCCCCNCCCGATTTATGCCAGAAATAATCTCCAGTGACAGATGTATGCCCTGAACACGCGATTAATGCGCTCAAACCAAACATTTTCAAGCCCTGGTTTTATGCGTTTATTTATTTATACTCTAGGCGTTGCGAACATGCTGCCATACACATGAAAGTCTCGCTTTATTTCTGTGTTAATTGCACCATAAGGAACGGTGTGAAAAGGTCTTCATATTTTTTTTTTTTCCACTAAACGCCACTAATACTTCACAGAACGACAGATAACAGTATTTTTAGCTCATCATCTTTTTTTCTCCTGTGGTCGTGCAACTGAAACTACAGGCTAGATAACATTGGAGATGTCTGTTTCCTTGCGATAGCTCCTCTTTCCCCCGCATTCGTCTTAAAACGATAGGTTAATTAGAAAGCTATCTAACTGGGTTTTAAGAAAAGCCCTTCTATGAGATAGTTTAATAAAATAATCTGAGTTTTGTCGAAGACGCAACTTTTCCTGGCTTCAGTGGCGTGGCGTCAAGACTTAGGAATGTATTCAAAATGCTCGGAACTGGTAGTTTTAGAAGTCCTCGTATTCAAATGTTTATATGAATTTTAAGAGAAGTGTTCAGAGAAACTAGTGGCTCATGGATGCACATGCTTCTCGCAGAGGCGAGTCAGGCTGTGCGGAGCCAGCTCTCAGATGATGCTGCGGCGTCAGCTTTGAATCAGACTTCCGAATTTCTTGGGGGACTTCAGCTTAAAAGCTGATGCCACAATGTAGACCTTAGCTAAAACCATACGTATTTTTAGCAAACTGATTTTGGGTTTTTTTCTTTTACATGGATATACTGTTTTATAAAGTTACTAACATTTAATTACTTATTCGGTAACATGTATACTAGAAGCCCTAGGAATTACTATAGTTTGCAGACTTATTGAAAGAGTGGGATTTTTCAGGAAGAGATGCGAGACAAGGAGGGGTGATTCTGTCACTAGTGTTAAACTGAATGCACCTGCCACCTGTTTTTACAAATTCCCAAATACTAATTTCTGAGATAGGTATTAATGTAATTAAATTGCAGCTAGGATCCTAAAGCATATAAAGAAGGCCCTTCCTGAATGATCTTTTCAATGTAAATTTTTAAAAAATAATGAGATGTGCAAGCATCAGCCCAGTAGTTCTGATTATCTAATATAGGAGTGTTACGGGTTTTTTCCTTCTTATGGCTGTTACTTATCAATATTTTTGTGGTTTATTTTAGAAATGCAGTTTGCTGGATTTTTTTATATTTTGGTTTAGCAAGAGTTTCAAAGTTTTTCTCATCTTACACGTTTTCACAATCTAATAAATGGATTTGTGCAGTCATGTGCAACAAAGAGACTCTTCAGACATGGGTTTGAATATTTCTTTATGTTTTGCTTTCTGAATGACGTCTGTATAGAAAATCTTGTATTTGTGAAAACTGGCAAAAAATAAAGAGTAATGTAAAAGAACTTTTTTTTTGGTTTAAATTGCACTTCTGAGTTATGGGTGTGTTTTTTCCCCATGAACAAACTTCTATTTTGGTTCTGTGTTTCCGCCATTCAAAATCCTTACTAATGTACTCTGTAGGAAAGCCTTGCATTTCCTTATCAATGGCAAAGCAAATAAGAAAATTTGGTGATTCCATTTACAAATAACCTGATAGTAAGATGCCAATATATTCTATTTGTTTTTCCAGTGCCAATAATTCCCAGTTACCTTTACAGCATCAAACATGAGAAAAATGCCTCACAAATCCAGACTGCTAAGCCTAACGTAGTCTCAACAACGATGGACAATTTTCAGAGCATCTTCTCCTACTACGACAACTCAACGATGCTTACTGGAAATGAGTCTGATAAGGCACAACCCAGAGAGTTGCATCACACTCAGACAGAACAAATGATAGTAAATGTGACTCCTTCCCCGTCTGATTGCCCCAAGGAAGATAAGGACCTGCTGAATGAAAATGTTCAAGTCGGTCTCTTGTTTGCTTCAAAAGCAACAGTGCAGTTAATCACTAACCCCTTCATAGGGCCGCTGACGAACAGGTATGTTATTTCTGCTACATCACTCAGGTAGGACTTTATATCGATGTTTTAGTCCGAACTAATATTTCAAACCAAGTTTTTTTTTTAATTCTATTGTGGCCCTGACTTACTGGCCACCTCGCTTTATCTCGAGGCATATTTTAGTGAAATACATTGGATGAACACGTCTTCTAAATCTCTACACCCTTTCCAAAATACACTGGTAAGCTGCACAAAAGCCATTTGATACGTTCGGTATTGTACACTTTTATTTTCTTTCTGCTCTCTGGTTCTTAGAGAAGCTTTTTCTGAAATGGCATTGCAAGTCCTTCAATACAGTTATACGGAGCCAAAAGACGCGACAGCTCAGTATTTACAAAGCACTGTTACACCTGCATTAGGCAAACATGACATTGAAGCTGTAGGCAGGGTTCAGATCCCCCCCTCGCTCTCGCAGAGACTCGCAGCTCTTGGTGTCATTTGGTATTCAACGATTTGGAGTCACTTGAGGTAAGAATCAGTGGGAAATTCACATGGACTTCAGTGAAACAAGTCCACATATGAAAAGTGTCAAACTTTGCCGCATTCATCACCGAGTTCAGTGGAACACAGATTTCCATCAGGACGTGATCTAGCCCAGCCTTCAAATTGATCTCTCTAAATTCTTGCGCATATATATGATATCTTGAACAAAATACGTTTAAATGGTACGTTATAGAAAATCCACTTGAGTCTGGATCAAGGGCATAAGCATATATCAATGACTTATAATCCCTCCCCCAAAAAAATCTGAGCACTAATGATGCTTACGCAAAGACTAAAAAGTATTTATAATATCATTTAAATTTCTGATGTTAATAATTAATTTTATTTTATTGTTAGTATTTTGTGTAACTGTTCCTTACAGAAGCAGCTGCAGTCCTCCCAAACCAAATACGAGATCAATCTATGCAGGAAATAAACTCCAAATTGTATTTAGTCAGGTCACTAATTTTCATATTTCTTCTTTAAGCTATTTGTATAAAGAATAAATTTTCCTTTCAGAAAATAATATGCTGCAGAAACTTGTTCTTGTAAAACAGTTTTGTTTAAGCAGTCAACCCTTATCATGTGTGTCAATAACCAAAACAACCAATGCCTTTTAATGCTACATATTTCTGGTTTTGAAGCCCAAACTACCTTTCTTAGATTTTATAGCTTATATATATTGTCTGAGTGTTTAATTTCAATCTGATAGAAGAGTATCCAATTGAGGGCGGTTGGATGCACATTTTTATGAATTCAGCCTGAATTCAATCTGTGGAACTGATCTAAACACAAAAGCTTTAAATGAGATAGACAGTTTCATTCGTCTCTCATTTCACCTTATCTCCTACTGCGTACCACCTCCACAGATATAAGCATGCCAGTGAAAAATTACTTTTCCACAAATATTGCTGCGAGTTGAGGAGGTAAATAGATTTTTGTTACCTGGATTTTCTGGTTTGTTTTGTGAGGATGCGATAGCTCATCCGCAGGCAACACAATGGAACATCAACTAGTATTTTCATAATAGTTCTTTAAGTATTCCTCTAGATTTTCCTGATTGTCTAAATTACCGCCCTATTGATATTTACTTTTCTCTGTTAGTACCATCATTTCCACCACCTGCCACACCAGGAGAAAGGCAATAACATGCTCCATGTTGTGGATGGCTTTTTCAATAGCGCAGTCATGTCATGCTGTAGATAGGATCTCCGCTCTTTCTTTGGTGGACATCTGCCCAAGTAAGAGGGTGCGTGTCCCTGCTGATGCCTCTCCATGTGCCTGCACATCTTGGGACCGGATCCTGGCGTTGCCTGTGCCAAGGCACGGGGCAACACCTCTTCCCTGGAGCTGGCTGTTGGGATAGATGTGGTACATCCTTAGGTTTGGCAATGGGGCTGTAGATGTTCTTGTAGCATCTCCGTTAGGAGCAGGGCTGGCAACACACCAGTGTGAACATTAGTGCTGTGAGCTGAGATTTCCCCCTGGAAACATCCTACAGGGTGTTGGGGTTTATTTTTGCACAGGGTAGAGTGTGTGACTGCAATCACAGGGACAGTTTTGCGAGCTCAGGTGCCCAAACAAGTGGGAAAAGAAAAAGCCAGGAGCACGTCAGCCCAGCGTCCTGTGTGACAGACTCTTCTCTCATGCAGCAGAAATGAGTGCCTTACTGGCAAAGTGGCCCAAAATTAGATTTAAGGATTACTGGGTTTCTTTCATGCGTTATTTGTATCTTGGTACCAGGATCTGCCTTTCTTCTGAGAAATGTTTAATGGGAACTATCAGTTAACACATCTGTCAATTAACTGCAGAAGTCATCGGCAAAAAAAACCCCAACCCTAAAGCTGACATTTCCTAACGGTAATGTGTATATGATCAGTTAAAAAGCAGTGTGAGAGTTGTGATCACTATAAATTAAACTGAAAATGTCTGAGTTATCATTGTAAAGACTCTTCCTTACCACTGATAAGCTGTTTAGTGATAATTGTTGTTGCCATTACTACGTTTGCAAAATTTCAGCGAAATATCACAGCTTAAGGAGAATTGGTTGCGTAGTTCAAGATTAACATGCACAGTTTGTTAAGGTGCCCAGTAAGTTTCTTTTTTCAAATAGGTAGCACACTGTGCTCATGGGTCTTATTTGTCAGTCAAATATAGTTGTTCAGGAGTGGTTTAGATTTTTAATCAAGGATGGGGTTACCAGCTTTCAGTAGGCTTTGAGTGCTTGAGTTTGTACAGGATGCAACAGGATGATCTATTCATATAAGTCTGTGCCGGTTTGCCAATCATCACTTCATTTTAGGTCTTCTGGAAGTTTTGTAGGCTGTTTCTCCCTTTTTCTGTAACTCCTGGAGGTGTAGATATTTAAAATAAATGTTGAAATTGGTTCCATTCAAGCAGCAAGTTCTGCTAAAAATATTTCATATTTCAAGCCAGCTCTTTCTGTGGAATACCAGACAAAACACACACCTGGCTCAGTGAACTGGTTTGCAATTCATGAAACAATTCAATTTACCCTTGGTCTAACAAAGTCCTGGCAAAGGAAACAGCAGGTGATGGCTTTGCCATAGGATGTGACCACACGCTTCCCACCGTGGCACGCTTTCAGGGCAGAGCTGATGGGATTTTGTGTCTCAAATGCACGTTATGTTTTCGCTTGTAGTGAAATTGGTAAGAAACTATACAAATAGCACAGCACTTGGTACAGGGCAGCTTGTGAGGAGGACGCACTGGCAAGGAGAGGCTGAAGGCTCTGCCTAATCCTTCCCAGTGAAGACAGTGGGCAAAAGGCTGCTGTGCGCTCTATAACTAACTCATTTGCTCCATTATTTTTTTCAAATTCATACCAAGCTCTATGAATGAGCCTGTGAGCCCGGCCGTGCTTGCCCCACAATCCACTAGAACTGGTGAACGTCTCCCTGCCATGCCTCTCCCTCCCTTTATTTATCAGTCTAAAAAAAACATGTAGTTTTAACCTTGTGCTTACCCATATTGGCCTCAAAAATCATTAAAAAATAAACAGATATTTTCATAATCATTTTTACACCATTCTGGCCACAGCTTTCAACTTTTTTGCAGGGGAGAGAGAGCGTCTAGGACTACAATGAGATACATGCAAAGAGGCAAAGAGATACATAGCATTTATAAGTGCTTGGTTACGGGTCAGTTCCTACGTAAGCCTTCCTTCCAGGCTTTGGCAGGTGATTGAAATGACCAGTTCTGCAGGTCAGACAAAGCCCCTCTGCCTACCGTGTCCTACAGCATGGAGCATGGGGGTGGAGAGCAAATGGACCACACTCCCTGTCCCTACTGACCCTGCACCTTCTTCCTTTCCTTCACACACAGTCAGCGGTTCATTTGTTCATAACGTCAAGGAAAATACTCTTCTTGCCATATGTTCTCCCCCTGGCAGTGAAGAAGACAGCCAGACTGCCGGGCAGGACAGACCTGACCGGGGTGCTCCCTGGTGTAGCTGTGGGGTAACAGGGTTGAAATCAGTGGAGCTGCAGCACGGTAACGAATGGATAATTAGGCTCTAATCATCCACAGCTGCTAACTTGGCCAGTGGAATGTTTCTTTTACTGCTGCACAGGACCCATCAACTGGTTGTCTTATTGTAGGGTAACCTTATTAATGGATGTAATCCACTTCCAAACAGTTCTGCAATTTGGGGTCAGCGTGGCACCGAAACAGTAATTTAGGTGTTCTCCATCAGCGGCAGCCTTTCTTCTCCCTTCTTCAACTATTGGCTCTGGCTTTTTCAGAGGTCAGAAATACTTGTAGGAAGCTGTTTTAGCTGCAGGTAGCCTTGGTGAAGCATGCTGGACTCTGCTTCAGATTTTCCTGGACTGTTTTGAAAGGAGTGCCCAAGAAAAAGACTTGAGTGTGGTAACAAGAAAAAAGGAGAGAGCAGATGGGCTGTAATATCCTGTTGTGTTGCACACGTGCAGAGGAACAAAATGTAGAGATAACTGTGATGGAGGTTGTCATGTCATGGCCGAGAAGTAGAAACTGTATATTCACAGGTTTCATATGGCAAGGACACGAATGACCCAGCACCAAGGGGCGGAATCACTGAATAGTTGGATGTTACAGGTAGGGCCTCTCCTTTTTGTCATTATTTATGCTGTATAGTGTAATTGTTCAGCAAAACCTTCCAGTCTGCACTCTGATATGTCAGACACATCCAGGAATGCAGCTGCAGATTAGACATTTGTGGGGGCACAACTGCCAACTAATTAGTGCTGCTATTTCAGGAGGAGGCAGGGTTTGCTAAGATTGTGCAGGAAAAGACAATCTGAATATCTAACTAAATGTCAGCTGGATGTGGGTAAGACTGTCCCCTGAGCAAGAGCAACCACGACTTCTAGAGGTTCAGTAGTGCCACGCAGGGACAGCACATCAGAATCGTGCGTCTCCAAATTGTGGGTGAAACTCCAGGCAATTTTTAGCTTTTCAGAGGATTTCAAGGATTTGTTGAACTCGGCACAAATGCGTGTCACCTGTATACCTTTGCGTCATCTTGTGTGATGGATCTCTGGTCCTGCAGACTTGGCACAGCACAAGCTGTGCCCACACGGAGTCTAGTTCTGAAATTATTAATTTCTGCGTGGAGGAAAAGGTATGTGTTAGACCTTGGTATGTGAGATAAAGCGTCACGGTCTGCTGGGTAGCAAGAGTAAGACTGAGTCCTACTCCACTTCTGCCCTCATCACCCTCTGCTATGTATCACTTCACACCTTGTCATGACCCTGTTTGTTCAAGATAAAGGAGGAATAATATCTGTGGCTGCAAAAATGAAGAAAAATGCTGGAACACTATTTAATTGAACATTGAAAGTGACTTCCAAAATACTGTTTTTCTTGCAGCATTCAACTCCCAGAAATTTTCCAAGCGTAGGAAGCCTATTGGAAGAATTGAAACCTGCTTTAGCTTGACAGAGTATCATTTCACTGGAACAGGCTGCTCAGAGAGGTGGTGGAGTCTCCAACTCTGGAGACATTCAAAACCCACCTGGACACCATCCTGTGCAACTTGCTGTAGGTGAAGCTGCTCTGCAGGCATGTTGGACCAAATGATCTCTAGAGGTCCCTTCCAACCCTTATCATTCTGTGATTCTGTGTGATTCTGTGATTTAGAACGAGTGTGATAGCCTTTCTCTTTGTTTATCTCATTAATGTTTATGGAAGATTTCACAGCTGACGTCTCTGATCTAGTGGTAGAAACGTGAATGTGGGAGCCAGTCTGGATGGCTTTTGTCCTCGTGCAGATAACTGAATTTTAGTTCAGTGTACTTGTAGCAGAAGCAAATCTCTGTCTCGTGACCCCTGTGTCAAGTCTAAGAATTGCTTGACTTCTGTACTGAAATTGGACATCTCCACCACAGTGTCCATCGTAGATACTTCTGGGATGGCCTTGACAGACACAACCCTACTTTACTTTGCAGTGGAAGAAGGCATAAGGACATTCAACTTTTCCTTCCATGTCACACTGAGAGATGATATCGCTCACCAGCAGCAGTAGCCGTACCTTCAGGGTTTTTTTCGTCTGTACTACTATCAGTGCTTCCTTTAATTGAAAAATCAAAAATCAAAGCAATTATGGTCAAACTCTCTGTGGCCTGTTCTTTCTGAGCCCACTGGGAAGGGAAGTGTCTACTTCAGCTCTGAGGCAGGCAAAAAGTTGGTAACAGGTAATTTTTTATTTCCTCACTTAACCTAGAAACATCGGTGGAGGTTAGCATCCCACTGTAGAATACCTACTTTACACACAGTAAGAGAAGAGACAGGCTTAGAAAAATCATCCACTTTAAACAGAGCAGACAAAAAAATGTAGTATTATTCCCTTACAGGCCAGGTGTCAAGGTGCTGAGAGACTAAAATGATTATCATAAGGCCACAGAGGAAGTCTGTGATAGTGCTAGGAGAGATACCAGTCAAGTACCACACAAGTAACTAGTTTCTACTGGATATTTCTAACACCCGCTTACAAATTTCAACTAGAAGAATCTTTGCACTGTGTTTTTGTCATATTTTTAATGTAGCGGTAATGTTTAAGGCAAAATTGTTCTTCATTAGAGATTTCTATGGCATGTAGAAATGTGAATGCTAGATTTCTTTCATTCACAAAACTCAAATGTTACGATGAGACATACAATGAACGTTGAGCTCTGCACTTCAGAGAGTTTTCCATTATCCATGGTCCTTACTTGTATAAAAATTATATTAATGAAAAAACAAAGCTCAGAATAATTAGGTTGGTCTACCTATGTCAGGACTGCTATTATTAAAAATAAAAAGGAATTATAGACTCTTCCGCTATTTGATTGACCTTCTTAAGCCAATACTGCCAATATAAATGCCCAATACTGTCAAATCGGGTGTTGGAAGTTGAAGTCAATTAGTACCACTCTGAAAAGCATCGTCCATCGTTGAAGAATTTGGTCATTAAATAATGTCTTTGCAAATACATTTGAGATGCACAATCCTACAAAAAAAAAAAAAAAAAGCCGTGAATAAAGTGTGCTGAATAGAATATACACATTGTCTTAAGAGCTACCTGGGGGGTGGTTTTGATTCTAGGGTAGATTTTTAATGATGTGAAAAATAGTATATTGTTATTTTTTTTTGTTGAGATTTCAGTTTTAGCTGCTCAAAAAATGTATTTGCTTTCCAGACAGAACATTCATTATTTCCTAGAAACTTGAAAATACTTACAGCAACCAGGCATTTCTACAGGATGTTTAGAGTCCTAATGAAGAAGCGGGCTGAGGGGCTTTATTGGGGACAATTATGGTGGAATGAGAACAGGGCAATCAGACTCTAATGGGAGAAGGATTTTTTCCAGGGTTTTCAGCTACAAAGTTCGCTGTGACAGATGAAAAGGCATTTGTAACATGGACAAGTTTGGTCATGTGGTCCACAACATATAGTTCAAAGCCTCCCAAAGAACTACAGGTTGGGTTTTTGCAGTGTGTACACTCAACGTGAGTAAGTCTAACTCAAAACGTGGGTGAGACAATCCCAGAAATGTCAATGTTCATTTTGTTTTCCAGAATAGGCTACCAGATTCCGCTGTTTGCTGGCTTCTGCATCATGTTTGTGTCAACAATCAGTAAGTGTCTACATCTTATTTGGTCTGGCCCGGATGCAACTTTTAAATAAATGATCTATAATAATTATCACTAGGAATTCTTCTTGTTGATGTAGAGGGACTGATTCCCAAGGAAAATTTAAGGGTGGCTGCACCATGTGGACAGTGGTGCTGATGGGATTTGACAAATACGCTCTTATGAATGTGCTCTAAGGAATTCACCACCTTCCATCCCACCTCGGCAGGTCTCTTTCTTAGCTGAATCTTTCTCTCAGGTCCTCGTAATCTGAAGTGGTGCTCAGTTTAAGTTGATAACCACGGGAGGGCTATTTCTCAGGGTCCTTAACAACTACCCATCGTAGGGGCCTATCAGAAAGATCATGAGGCTGCGGTGGCTCACAGGCTCACGAGTAGAATGTTGCTGTGGGATGTGCAAATGGGAGCATTGCCTGCAAGTCAGCTGAGATAATTTGTCTGCTTTAATGTCATTGGTAAGGCTTCAGTTGCTGTTTCATGTTTAGTTTTGGCAGAGCACTTAAAATTGTGGCCCAGATGGAAAGAGTACAGAGAACATCAAGGATCGTTAGAAGCCTGTGAGGAATGATGAAAGAACTGGGTTTGCTTCAGAAGGCAGATGTAAGACATATCAGAGTCTATGACAAAAAGGGAAGGGAACGGTTTTCCATGGCCACTGTACATAAGAGAAAGAATAAAGGGCTTAAACCTGTATTATCAAGGGGACCGAAGTGCTGGAGAAGATTGCCTGGTCTTGGAATCACTGCCAACTCTGCATTTTAGGAACATGTTAGACAAATTTTGGTTGGGATGCAGATAAGAATAGTAAGCCTAATTCATGGCAGAGGGGAGTATTGTTGATTTGCTGGCCTATTCTCTTCCTTCCTTTATTTTTCTTGATTTTACTCTGTACGCGTGTGTAGCAATTTTTGTAAGACCTGGTGAAAAGCCCAAGAAGCACGATACCACAGGGCAGGTAGGAGAAGTGCACGTGGATCCTGGGTTTAGTTGGCACAAAACACCTTCCCCCAGCTATAAGCTGCCTGGCAGAATTCCTTTAGGGGGCCAACGGGAGCTTTAGAAAGTTTTTAAAAACTCACCATAGATTTAAAGATACTGACCATGACACGGGCTCTACAAGCAGAGATGGGCTTGGGTTTCTGGGATACGTCAACTTTCCAGTGGTGTGGATAGGGAGCTTAGCTGGAATGATAAATGCAGCATCCAGGGGTTCTGTCCCAAAAGGCAGAGTGGAGCCCAGAGTAAAACCTCTTGGGGAGAAATAGAGAGGCACCTCCTCAGGTGCAGTTCCTCTGGTGATCCGCTGTTGGGAGGATCAGGAACTTGCTGCAGCCCTTGGATGGGTGGAGGAGGCTTCCCTGCACCTCCAGCCAGCTGTGCTGCACAGCATCTATTGCCCAGCTGGCGACGCCAGGGTAAAACCTCTCTCCACCCATTTACTTATTGGAGGAAACATCAGCGCATGCGGGTGCGTATGCGTTAAATCCTGCTTTCCCTGAATGCCTGGAGCTTCAGACTGAGCTGCCTTAAATGAAGCAGTGTGGGGAGGCAAGGCTGGAAAGAAAGGTCTTCTAACTCCGTCTGTGTGCAGCTGAATCAGAGCAGGATGTAATCAAATCCTGAGTAATTAGTTAAAACTGCTTGCGCGCTTGCATTCTGTGTTACCAGGAGGCTTAGACACCTGAGAACAATTCAACACTGACACATCTAAATGCAATAAGAGAAAATAATGCAGTTAGCATTGAAAGTGGCACAAGTCACTGTAAACACTTGACTAAATTGCACGAAGTTTTTTTGATAGTTTCAAGAAATCTAACTTTTTAACCTAGTTAGAGTTAACCTAATTTTAAAAATTTACCTCTTTTTTTCTGTAGTGTTTGCCTTCTCTGGAAGCTACACATTGCTGTTTATTGCCAGGTCCCTTCAAGGAGTGGGTTCCTCTTGTTCATCAGTGGCAGGTAAGAGAAGAAATGGTAGAATAAAATACAGATCACTGATTCTGTCATTTTTAGCCATTTCCTAAACTGTGTTTTGTCTGCAGTTTCAATAATTAATACAAAAATATTCAGTTAAATCAATTCCACGAGCTCAAAAGCAAATGTCTTTCCAGACTTCCTTGATATTTGGGTTGCGGTAAGGTGGAGCCCTAAATGAACTGCACTCTCCCTGGGATTTCTGCATCTGCGTCTTCAATCTTTTAAATTCATTTTTAGCCATTTTAAAGGTCATCAGGAACTTATGTTGGTCCTTATTTTAGAAGGGATACAGCTCTGTCTGTTACTGAAATTTCTGGTACAAAATATCATTTTCAAGGACTTACCATGCTGCTGGACTCAGTTTACCTGTACTAGATTTCCAATACAAGGTTGTAATTTTTAAATCAGTAGGTCAAATGGAGTATGACGTTTCATCCCAAATTATTCAACCATGACTGAGACTGGGGAAAATATGTTTTGCTCATGCTAGAACATTTCACAGTCTTTTATTGGAAAAAATTCCCATGATGGCAGCAGAAATATAAATTCGGCTTGGGAAGGGAGGTGAACACAGTGGTTTGTCAAGAACATGTCTTTTGGCTTCCTCAGGAAAATTCCCCCTTCCAGGTTGAACTGGCCTATAAGCAGGGTTCACATAGACTCCGTAGAAACTTGACAAGAATTTGGCAGCTGGATTCCTCCTAGGTTACTTGTGCAGGGATTTTGCTCCAGCCCACATTTGGGCAGCGCTGCTTGGGGCAGCTGGGGAGATGCAGAGCCCCAGACTGAGCTTTCAAACTGGAAGCAAGAAGCACTTTATGCTTCAGATGAGTTGGAAGCTGCTGAACAAGCCCCTGTAAGTAGGGAGATTTAAACCTGGAAGACTAGGGATGTGACTAAGGGGGCAGGCAGGGGCTGGGATAAGGAGCCAGGGATGGAGAAGTCAAAGACAAGCCGGAGGGGTAGAGACAAGAAAATCCATCTCTTCTCCTCATATCACTTAAGGTTACAAATCAAGCTTTACAAAGGGAAGACATGCCAGAATCCAAATTATTGTTCAGCTTTAGTTCAATCCCTGTGCAAGTGTGCACCTTGAGATCCAGCTGTTAGACGAGTATGTGACTTTTTCCACAGACAGCCTACAAAGTAGAGCAGAAAAGGCCAAGAGACCTTCTAGCCCACTCTCTTCCTGAAGGCAGGATCAGCTTTGCATCTGTCGTTCCTCATGCATACTTGATAGGCACGTTCTCAGAAGGCTCTAGAAATGCCCTCAGTGTCTGGCTTTGTGCTTAGGTACCTTTACTGTCAGGAGGATTTTTCTGATGTCTTATCTAAAGCCTTCTTACTGTCATGTGAACACATTTCTACTTCCATACCTGAGAGAACATGAAGAACAGTTCCTTTTCTTTTATCTTTGTGACTCTTTTTCATACTGCAAGATTATTATCACCTAGAATCATAGGATGGTTAGAGTTGGAAGGGACCTTAAAGATCATCTAGTTCCAACCCCCCTGCCATGGGCAGGGACACCTCCCACTAGACCTGGTTGCTCAAAACCTCATCCAGCCTGGCCTTGAACACTTCCAGGGATGGGGCCTCTACAACTTCTCTGGGCAACCTGTTCCAGTGTCTCACGGCCCTCATAATGAAAAATTTCTTCCTGAGATCTGATCTAAATCTCCCCTCTTTCAGTTTAAAACCGGGACCCCTCATCCTATCGCTACTCTCCCTGATCAAGAGTCCCTCACCATCTTTCCAGTAGCCCTTTAGGTACTGGAAGGGTCTATAAGCTCTCTCCAGAGCCTTCTCTTCCCCAGGCTGAACACCCCCAACTCCCTCAAGCCTGTCCTCACAGCAGAGGGGCTCCAGCCCACATCTCACATTAGTTTTCTCCTCTCTGTTTTTAAATTGAAAGTCCTGCAGTTGTCCCTCACAGATATTTTTCCAAGCCTCTGCTCCCCCTCATCGCCCTTCTCTGGGTAGTCTCCAGTCACCTCCACCTTTCTTCCTGTGCTGCATCAGAACCAGACCCAGCACTCGGAAGAAGCTTTGACTCCTTACAAGGGCCAACAGCAGTGAGAGTTCCTTCATGTATCTCACAGGCAAAGGAAGTTCTCTGTAGTATTGCTGCCATTCAGTCATTTACCCCCTCTGTGTTTGTACGTGTACTCATTCCTACCTAAGTGTAAAACTTTGTGTTATCTTCTTTGTATTGCCCCCTATTTTTCTCCCCGAATATTTCTCCAAGTCTCTCAAACTCATTGTGAATTCTGGTGGTGTTCTCTAACTTGCTCTTCAACTGTTTGTGCAAACAATTTGATGTCATCCACAATTTTCTAAGCATGTCCATCTGCAGAGGGCCTCTGCTCTCTCGGTGCACGTGATGGATTGTATTCACTTAATGATCAATCATGCAATATTTTGTTTTCTTTTTCTGGCTCACTGTATAGATGTGGACCTATTTACTGAGTCCTACTTAAACCTTGTTTTGAACACAGAATTATTCATTTCTATAAGGACTCTTCTGCAGCATTTACCTCTACGGTGCCTGAATGCTTCACGGAAAACACAAATAAATAGGGCTTCGTGTTTCCTTTTGTGAAATGAAGGCTCATCATCAAAAACAGAAATGAGGCACATGAAGATAAGGTCAAAAGAACCCTTTTATTTTGGATGCTGAATTTGAAATACTAATTTTTAAAGTAATCAGCTCAGCGTAATACCTCATGCCCAGAGCGCAGCCAGCGGTGACCACAGTTACAGCTGGGAGTGGCCACCAGATCTTTGTGTCATCTCCTGGCGTATAAATAACAGACAGTGAATACTTGTCAGAGGCTTTGTCTCACCAGTTGAAAAGCATCATCTAAAAGCCTCATGAAGGGCAGGTACAAAGAATCAAGCAAACAAGGGCATCATTAAATTACCTGAGTAATACTGCATCACAGAACAGGGTCTTAGAGACCATTTACATTCGCCAAACCTCCTTTTTGCTTCAAGGTGAATTCCATGTGGAGGGGGTGTATATATTTTATTTTTTTTTATATATATCTGTATTTATATATATATTTGTGTATATATAGAGAGAGATGCCTGCTGTCATATCTGTATGATGTTTGGTAGGGCTGGCAAATGATGACCGTAAACTATAGTACACAGCTGCCTAATTTTGTCTTGAGCTATTTTTTTTTTAATTTTATTTTTCTTTTTTAAATTTTAGGGATGGGTATGCTCGCCAGTGTATATACAGATGATGAAGAGAGAGGCAACGCAATGGGAATTGCACTAGGAGGCCTTGCCATGGGAGTATTAGGTCAGTGAGATGAAGGCTCTGCTGGCAAGAGAAACCACCCCCCAGCCTTCCCCAAAGCATGGACTTGTGACCTGTGAGAGCAGCAGAAGAGTTTCATCGAGTGCAATGTCATTGTGCCGTTCACAGATGAGATTCGTGGTGCATGTTAGGAATAATTTTTCCCACAGAAGCACATTTCTTATGCAGATACATATGTCTGCCAGTAACCTCTGACATGTTGTCCTGGTTTTGTTTACGTGGAAGAGTATTTTGGGGCATGAAGAATATGGTTATTGTCATGATTAGTGAGCTTTGTTTAGTTTGGGTTTTTTGGCTTTTTTTTTTTTTTTTTTAAATTGAGCTTTTTTGGTCACTGAGTGCCAATAGCAGGATGCCCAAATGCTTGCAGAGGATGTTTGTTCAGAGCTGGAGATGCAGCTTCACGACTGTGTCCTTCCTTTCTCCCTGGCAGTGGGACCACCTTTTGGGAGCGTCATGTATGAGTTTGTGGGGAAGAGTTCTCCTTTCCTGGTGCTGGCAGCACTAGCTCTGTTAGATGGAGGTCAGTAAATACGAAGAGTCAATATTGCCTTGTAGAACATCCCTTTCATATTCTTACCACCTAACCCCCTTCTTGAAGAAATGTTACAGTATTGATTTCTTTTCACAGCTGTTCAATTATTTGTTCTGCAGCCATCCAGAGCACAAGCAGAAGTAAGTATGAAGGTAAAACACTCTAAGCAACGGATGACACTTTGCCTTTCCTAATCCCAAGCTTTTGTTTCATAGAGTCAGAAGGGGACACCGTTACTGACACTTTTGAAGGACCCGTATATCATTATTGCAGCAGGTACCCGATCCTTTTTTTATTTTATTTTTATTTAAACCAACTGCTGATGTTATACCTGGCATCCTGGAACGCCTCAGGTTGAGCTGGTTTAACAATATTGTCATTTACTGTTCTCATTAACGTAATGCTCAAGGAAAAAAAAAAATCTTCCGTTGGTCATACAGGATGAATGTAGCAGTAGAAATAAAACAGGCAGAAAGTTAGAAATGTGGGTGTCTTTCCAGCTGGGAGGACAGTAATGACTTGTGTTTGCTTGCTAAGGCAATGACGTGGCCATGGCAAGTGAATAGGGACGAGGCTTTTGGAGAGAGGGATTGCCGGTGCATCACAGGCAGGTGTAGGGAATAACACCAAGCTTTGCTTCCATTTGAAGAGGGAGTGAGTTTGTTCTCTAGAGCATGGATTGTGTTTCAGGGTTGAATAGTGAATGGCTTTTGGTATTACATGTATCATTTGTCTAATGAGTCTGTCTGTCTCAAGGGAAGTTTGCCTTTTTGCATTGAGTTTTGTTGAATGTTTGTTCTGAAGTCGGTAATTAAGCCTGGCCCTCTGTCATGTTCATAAAATATCTGAAAAGAGATCGTAATTTTTACAGTTTTGTTCCTTAATCCTAGCCTGCTTGCCCAAGAAAGCAATTCTTCCAGGCATTTTTTGGGTTCGCTGTTTCTTGGTGTTCTTAGGGAATGACTATTACCCTAACTCTTTGACTAGACATTTGGTCAAGCTGTGACTAAAGTTACACAAACACTTTTTCTTGAGAAATTCTTGGAGTGTTAAAACACCTTTTCATAGAACAGAAGTATTTGAGGGGAAAAGAGTAGCAAAGAGAGTCCATCTTGTAAGAGATCAGATCTATCACTCATCTAACTCAGTACCTTGTCTCTTACAGTGCTTAAAGCAGGGGCTGCGAGGTGAGGTTCACCTGGCATATAAAGTAGATTTCTGGAGAATAACATAATCCCTGACAAGGTCTACTCTGTGACCAGAACTTGGTTTAAACCACAAAATATGACCAGGGGACTGATTTCAAGGAGTATTTCTCTTGAGTAAGACTGAGCTGCTTGTGCCAAACTAGTCTTAGCCAAGGAAGAAAAAAGGTACCAGAGACCACAGATCCGACTCTTTTGACCATGCCCCATGTCTGCTAGGAGCAGGGATGGACTTTGTTCCCATTTTCTAACATGCTTGCATGGTATTCAGTTTCTGCAGTTACTCTCTTCTCTGAAGCTGTTTCAGCTGATGTTTCGGGGCTCTGTAAAGCAGAGACGAGCAGTCACAGGGCAGCAAAGTAGTGAAAAGAGTCAGGGCTGGGCTGCCTGAAATCAGGACAGCTTGTGTCACAGACCCCTTACCTTGACTGCTCTGGTCCTTTTTCCCTTTTCCTTCCCTGCAAGTGCGTGCAGGTGCTGCCAGTGTCTCCTGTTTCCCCTTCCCATCTTTGATCCACAGTGGCTGGGCATGACCAGGGGAAGGGAAAGGAAGGATTTACAGAGGGACAGAAGCTTAAAGACCCTCTCTGTCCTGATCCCTCCCCCTCTGGCCAACTGATCTGGGTGACCTGTCCCCCTCCCACCAGCATCAGTGCCCCAGATCTGAGCAAGTCCCTGTGGTGGGTTACCAGCGGGGCTGGGTACAGCATCCAGGGTCTCTGCCTCCTAGGACAGAGACTGCCCAGGGCTGTGACAGTACGGATGATGCTGATGTGCTCCATCCTCAGCCTCTTCTCCCCCTGCTTTATTTCCCTTGCAGACAAATTTATATTTTTTTTTACAGAGCTGAATGCCAAATACCAGCTACACATTCAGCCTTTTATCTGGGCTACCAGTGCACATCAGTCCAAATGGAGATTTCTTGATGGAACACACTGTTGAAATGTTAATTGCTTCAGTTGGGAAGCTGGTGCTTTCTACAGTGAAAGGGGTCTGAAAATTTCATTTGTGCTCCCATACCCCAAGGAGTTTTGTGTTTTCCTTGCTCTGTTTTCTAAGATGGGAACTTCTGTTCCTGATACTGACAGGGAAGGATGGATAAGTGGTTGGTCGGGACGGTGGAGTTAGCTCTGTCCTCTGACACCTTGAGGCAATCAGTCAAGGCACCATGCCCCATTTCTCCTTATCTAAGCCAGGATAATATGTCTTCTGCTTCACAAGGATGTTGTGAATGTGAAGGTCTCACGCTGAGCATGATGTTCAGGTACAATGATTAGAGAGGAAATGGTTAGAAGTCCCATTGGGTTTGCACTGCTCTGGGAGATTAGAGGTTTTGAATGGCTTTTAAGCCAGGTAATGACCTCATTAAAAAATTGCCTGCATCTCTAGTGTTTCTTGCACTCTTGATTTAGGTACGCTAATTTCATGGTATAAATTCAGATTCAATCTCCTGAGTGTGCGTCATACACTTGAGTCATAATTGTTGGTATTCTCAAAGTGCAAGCACTTTCTGACCAATTTGGCTTATCTGTAGCACAATATTAGTCTTTAACACAAGGTGTCTTGAACTCAGGCATGGCGTTCCTCTCTCTCCCTGGAAGTGTGACTTTTTCCCTCAATAACCCGTGTTGCCTGTGAGTTAATACCTTTGGCTGTCAGAGCGGACAGGGGCCAGTGCTCTCATTCACTCGCTGCGTATCGCAGTCCCTGCGGCCAGTCCTACTGCCTGGTCCCCTTTGGGGACAGCTATAGCTACTGCAGGACACGCCGTGGCCATTCCTGTTGAACATCCACCCACCAGTCCAGGTGGGGAGGTCGCAAAGGCGTGGGCATGAGGGGGACAGGACCAGATGATAATGGCAAGCTCTTCAGGGAAAGGAAATAGGAGCAAATACAGACTCTGCCTCCCATGTGGATTGTGTCAGAGATGACTCTCCAAGGTCAGTGCCATCAGTGCTCGCTGACCCAGGCAAAAGAAACGTTATTAACACTTTTTGTCACTGCTAGTCAGGGCTCAGTGAACGAAGTCGATGTCGTTCTCACAGCCAGACCTCACTGACAGGGATTAAAGCAACTTGGTGACAAAGCTGCGTTGACAGGCAAGTTAGTTTAAATTAGCAGAGCCAAAACCCAGAGTTGAGGCAGATATCATCATGAGCACACAGGTGTGGGACAGCTTTTCACTGGGTACCTGCTTTTTCACAGGAAAATGCTAGTGATGTCTGTGGCACTCTGCCAAAAGCTGAGCGGGTTCTCAGCTGCCATGATGGGGTCCAGCTGGAAGGCTGCGATTTCACACCTTCTGGCCAACGCAGAAACGATGTAGGATTTACGCCCTTGAGACCTGGCCCTCTAAAGAGAGCTCAGCTCAGTGCAAGACAGAGGAAAAAATATTTTATCTTCTTTTGGGGAACATTCGCTAAGGTAGCACGGTCACTATTGGACTTTGCCCTGAGTTTGCAGAGTACCAGCTCAGGCTCTCACTTTTCTTTTGGGGAACATTCTCAAGACCTGAAGTGCCTTTGTCACCATGTACCTGAGTACTTTGGTAAGCCCTGGTGATGCCTCCTGACCTAATGAGAAGCAGTGCCACGCACAGATGCACGCCTGTGTCTCATTTCTCCGTGAAGTTTAAGAGTAGAATAAGACCTTTGCTGGTTAAGCCATCTCTGTTAGAACAGCCCGGCTTCCTCTGGCTGCACTTTGCATGGCTTGAAATGTTTTTCCAGCATCCAGGAAGCCGCTCGAGTGTGGCTGATTTTTGGCTCGGAAGAGGGCAGCCCCACGGTGTTCAAGCGGGGCTCCTCACAGATGCTGCACCAGTGGGAGCCTGCACCAGAGTGGAAAAGTCAGCTTGAGATCTAACCTTTCGTCCGGAGGGTAAAGCAGTGCTGAAGGGCTGCTCCTTGCCCCGGGAAGGGAGTGAGCCAGCTAGCCTGTGAGTCCGTTTTAGGAATCGTGGCTACACAGTGTAATATATTCTGACAGGTTTGAGCAAAGAATGACATTGGTGCTCATTTGGTTTTGAACTGTATGATGAGGAACTTGTTCTTGGTGAACCAACGTTTCTCTGACCTCAGACAAATGAAGGTGTTTGTTTTTTTTTAAAAAAAAATGTAAAATTTGGATAGTAAATGACTGTAAGCGTCTAGAAGATTTTCTTAAATTTCAGATTATAAAAATAAGAAAAGTGGGAACACAAGTTTGAGGTTGTCACTTCTAGCAGTAACTTCCAAACTCCCTTGAAAGCCATTTTGTAGAAGATGAGCAGAGATGCGTCCCGTTGCCCTGCATTCAGCTTTGACTGCCTCGGGGTCCTTTAAGGAAGTAGGAAAGACATCCTAAATCCAAAGAAACGCCGTGGGGTTTAATAATCCCCCTAGTAAAGCTGAAGTGCACTACTGAGGACAGATGAACTTGATACAAACCCACTGACTGGAGTGGTGGTGGCGTAGGGCAGAGCTGAGCCGGCGGGCAAGACTGAATCAGCACTTCCACCACTTGTTATCCTTTGCGGCTGGGTGACTAAAGGTCCCAAAATTCAAAAGAGATTTGGAAGGATTTGAAATTCATAGAGCTGGGCAAGCTCAGCCAGCCTCATGCTTTGCCACGTGGACTTCCTGGCTGCTGGCTATAGGATCTTGACACAAAATTCCCTTTTGTAGGGGACAGACATCTCTCTGGTTGCCTCTTGGTATTTTTGGGATCGAGACCTGCACATCTCATCCTAGTCATTCTCAGGTGATGGAGGCAAAGGGTCAGAGCCTCTGCCTCTCCCACAACAGGGCTCCGGTTTTGCGCCGGGAGACCAGATAAAGACCAAAAGATTGCAGGTTTAGCTCATCATTTGTACAACAGTCAGACCTCGTGAACTTTCTAAATGTCACCTAGCTCAGTGCAGACTTTCACATTATGAAATAGCTTAACCTTTATTGTAGAATTTCTAGGAGAACAGAACTATATAAAAAGTTCGTCTTCAGTGATTTTACATTCTGTTCTATTTAACATTAATCAACATCTGATGGATGACAAGTAAGACTGTAAAAAGTGCAGTGTTTTATGGAAAAGCATCCATTTTTTGCATTTTTTTTTTGTTCATAGTCAAAATAAATAATTACTACTTCTTTTTTTCCCCTCCCCTTCTTTCTCTAAGGATCAATCTGCTTTGCAAACATGGCTATTGCTATGCTTGAACCAGCGTTACCCATCTGGATGATGGAGACCATGTGTTCAAAAAAATGGCAGCTTGGTAAAGTACAGTATATTATTTGCATTGCTATATTTTGTCTAGTGATTGTCTCGCTTCTGATCCCATTAATGATGATCTCTTTATATGATTCAGGGTAGTAATTTTTGTAATTTTTTTTTATTACTTTTTACTATCTTTAAATTGTCAGTGTTATACCTGCACGATTGCAGACCAGTTTGTAAGACAAGTAGGTAGTGGATTGATGCTACTGTAGTAGAGGATCCAGTAAGGGGCAACACTCACGTTGCAAGGAGAAGTAGATGCAGGCAGCCATGGCGCTCCGCTCGTCCCGGCTCCTCCGGGAGCCCCAGCAGCGGATCTGGCAGCGAGTGTGGGCTGGGGAAGCTGCAAGATGCCTGGTGAGCTGCAGAGCCAGCCCAACGGGGCAAAGCAATTTGGCATTTTTCCCAGAGGGAATCCTTCCTCAGTTCTAGCTTGGAGCTAGGCAGCCGCAGAAACCTGCGGCAGGTGCAGCGTGTTTGGTGCAGAGCATGCCCATGCCAACACACAGTCCTTCCCGGGCTGCTCCTGGCAGCGTGCGGGAGAAGGGTGGGCTTTACTTAAAATGTAGCCACCAAGGACATGAGGAGCATTTTCCCTTGGATCTGGCAGATGTGCCACCCTTTCAGTGGCTGCCTCATCATCCCATTTAACAGAAAGCAACGGGAGAGCCCCAGCTTGGACCACCTTGTAACCTGTAACACGCTCTCGGGAAACCAGCGTCCGCAGGCAAACTGGGAATTTGTCACATGTATCAGGTTAGACTAGGGAGTAAAAGTGAGGCCGTGGCTTTCTCTTTGAGGCTGGGGGGGGAGAAAAGTGGACTAACTTGCAGTGAGTGTCAAACTGTGTGCCAGAGGTTAATGGGAATCACCTTGGGTGTAGGAAAGGGTTACTGTTAAAACACAACGTACATTTGATAATGTTAACAAGTGTTCTGCGCTGTGGCTTTTCATTAGGGTACTTTTTAGTGTTAATATATGGCATTTGAAAGAAAAAGGAAAATCCTTCATGAAAAGGATGCTCAACCAGCATCTGATTAATATCCCTGCTCTATCTTAATGTAGGTGTCCCTACGCCATATCGAAAGCACAAGCCTTAGTTCTAATTAATGCAAACTCAGACCTAAGGTGGCCATAGCTAGCAGTCCTGCTCTGCTGTTGAACATGGTAATGACTGCTAGCCTGTAACACAGCGAAATTAACACACAAACCCAGACATTTTAAACCTCCCGAACATTGCCTGTCTACCTCCCTCACATCACTGGTGCAATGGAAATGAGATTTACAAATCTCTTAGTTGAATAGAGGTTCCTAGAAGGAGAATATCCATTTTAAATTCAGACTACTTTCACCCCTTAATGATATAAGTAATTGAGTCCATTGCGCTTTGTCTGATTTGAGAACATTAATTAAAGTTTTTAAGCCTCTTAGATTATATCTTGAACTGCAGGGTTTTAAGCAAATTATTATCTTACGCAATTTGGAGATCTAGCTGTTTGAAGCATGATCTGAAGAAGGTATAAAGAACCTTGATTTGATCAATTAATGTTCCTGTGCATAAAGCTTATTTAGAAAATTACCGTTTTGCTTCCATATGCCACAGCTTGCACACAAACCTGCAAAGCTTATTTAACAAGTCTTTGCAGTATTTTTTTTTTTTTTTACAGCTGTAAAGGTTTGCTATATATGACCATTCAGTCTAAAGAGATAGTTCCAAGCAGTACTGAAGTAGCTGCAGTTACGCAGGTGAAAATGTTTCCCCAGCATCACCATTGTAACCCACAAGGATTTTAATCACAGGATATTGCTGTGCTAAAAATTACCTCTCGATTATTTTTTTGGTTCTTATGAATATCAGAGAGATAGGAAGGAAGATGGATAGGCAGGAAATGAGAAAAATCTATGTTGTCTTGGTGAAAGATGAGGAGCATATACACTTAAAGGAAATGGTTTGATTGTGTACCTTAATGTCACAGCTGCTGTCTAAATCTGAATTACCTGATGTAACGGTGACCAAATGGAAGGCTTGTCATGGCATGCGCTACTTTGTCAGACTTTTTCAGTTTTGTCAGGTTTCCCAGTTTTATTTTTCTTCAGACGATGCAAAATTTAACAGGAACCAACGAAAAAACACTGTGTGTTGTTTCTTCCAAGACACGTGAACCATTCAACACGGTTGTGCAAGGGTCCAGCATCAGGCAGAGCCACCCCGTTCCTCTCCCTCTGGGATCTTTTTTCATACAAGGTCTTCTCCTCAAGGGCAGCCCCTGCTCTTGCACACGCCTGCAGCATCCTCCCTGCTGCTCTCCAGGCAGCCGAGGCTCTGGCACACCGCTCTCCGCTGGCATTTCTTCCTTCGACATTTCCCCTCCGGCTGGGTCCTGCCCTGCGTCTCACACGTAGGGCGAGGATGAATACTCAAGCATAGACTGTAAATGCCTTTTAAACCAGAGGTACTTCTGGCCGCTCGGCAGCTGGCGGCTACTCCAGGTGCAGCCGCTGCTGTGGCAACCTCAGGACTAGAGAAAATTGCTGGTCCCAGCAGGGCGTTTTTCTGAGTGGATGTGGGGGAGATGGGAGGGCTTGGGTACTCTCCCATCGGGGGCAGAAGGAATTTACTCAGGTGCCCTCATCTACAAATCATTACAGATCATTACAGATATTTATTTTTTCAAATTTATACCAGTAACTCTTTTCAAATTAGCTTTTACTGTAAATACATTGGCTAAATCATTTCAAACCCCTGTTTTTAAGGGTTTTTTTCACCTTTACGTTATTAGTACAGGCTTGGCTTCCATCACTGCTTGACCACGGACCGTATCACGGCATTACAAACTCGCCTTAACACGAGGCCTCGTGACATCCGCAGGCGTGGAGCGGGGACTGTGACTTCCAAAGCCACAGCGGCATTCCTGCTGTCCACTTCTCCAGGGAGGGATTCGCCCACCCCCTGACAGCGCCGGGCTTGCCCCGTGTGCTGAGCCTGTGCTCCATAAGCCGTGCAACCAAGAAAGAGCTGCTTCCCTTCACCTGTCCCAAAGCTTACTGTAGTTAGATATAAACATTTTGCTCTTTGTTGTTCCATCCCCTCTCCTGTACCACTTCTTGTAGCTGATGCTGAAAAAGCCCTTTTCAAAGGCCTCACATCGCTCCTGCATTTCATAGATGATGTCCTTAGATTTCATGAAAAGGCTGCAACAAACCGGATATTTGATTTTTTTTTTTTTTTTTTTTTTTTTTTAGGGGCCTATGCACAAAGACTCCATTAGATGCTTTCAAATCAAAATTGCGGTGTCTGGAATTTATTAGCTTCTTCTAACGCTTCACTAAAATTGCTGATAAAACATCTCATTCATTTTTTTCAGGCGTTGCTTTTCTTCCAGCTAGTATCTCTTATCTCATTGGGACTAATCTTTTCGGAATACTTGCGCACAGAATGGGAAGGTATGCTTAATTTAAAAATACTAATAATCTTCCAGTCTGTTCATGTATCACTTCCAGTGTTTCACAGGGCAGTTGATAGATGATGGAAAGTTTGTTATTAAAGTTTGTTGTATAGTAGCAAAATCACTTTTTTGAACACGTTGCTACTTTGGTTGCAGCTTCAGACATGACTCTGGAACAGCTTAAAAATCAGCTCTAACATCTCTGTATCACTGATCTGAGTGATGTTTCTTCTTTGATAGGTGGCTCTGTGCTTTACTCGGGATGCTAATCGTGGGAATAAGTATTTTATGTGTAAGTAGAAGATCGTATATCTTTCAAACCACCTAAGCGTTCCTATGTTCATCTTCAAATATGTGCTTTCTGCAGGAGATTTTGCTGAAGTTTCTGCATTATGACACGTTATTAAGCAATATGTAGTTAATAGGTTCCAGATCAGAGTTTTGAGTGCTTTCAAATTTCAGTGCCTCAGTTATTTTAAGGAAGAATGGCTCTGAAAGGAGGAGAATGATCCTTTTTTTGAGACGTCACTCAAAAGTTTGGTTTTGCTTAGAATGATGTGTCAGTGGTTTAATGGCACAGTTGTCTGAAACCGTAGCCCAGAACAAGGATCAAATTCTAACTTGCACATCTGTAGCAAGGGTGCCATAACTGCTCTGAGAATTTATCTCAGAAAAAGAAAACTAACCTCATTAGCATGTGCAGTGTGACTTAATTAATGATCTGAAATTTCCTTTATAGGTACCGTTTGCTAAAAACATTTACGGGCTCATAGCACCGAATTTTGGAGTTGGATTTGCCATTGGTAAGAAAAGCCCCAACAACTACTTGCAGTCTGTTGGTTGTGTAAAAATGATTTTATATGAAGTTACATGGAAAACTAGTTTTGTTGCCATTCTGGCCCGAGCGTAGTGAAGCCCGAGCGGTGGCCCAAACCGGTAGGTGAGGCAAGAAGGATTCAAGGAGGGTGCTCGAGGCAGCTTGAACCAGGCTGCTGTTAGATGGGCTGGATTCTGCCAGTCTGTCCAGAATTGCTTCATCAACCTAAACAGATCTTTCAAACTGCTCGTGAATTTATATCTTGTTTTCAGAAATGAAGCGACGCACCACCCAAAACCCACAGTCTTCCCTGTTGTAGAAAAGAATTTAAATAGACACTTTCATATGAGGAAAAAAAACCCAGAACACAACAGTCTAAGATTTTTGCTGATCAATAGGAATTCCCAAGCCCACATGTGGGTACTCGTGTTCAAGTAATACATATGAACTTTGCTTATGCTGGGCCATGCAGTCAGGCTGGAGCGGTGGCCATGGCTTGGATTTTAGCGCTTGGCTGGTCAGCAAATGTTCTGGGGAATCTTCACGCGCAGGAAGTGTGTAGTTAAGAAAGAAGTTACAGCCACAGCTATAGATCCCCAGTACCTCAACAGTTTTTTCAGCGGTCTTGTGCTGTTCCTTGCTAGAAATGAAAGTGCGGACCAAAAAACATGTTAAAACCATGGTAATAATTTTGATAGGCTGGCAGCTAGTGCAGTCTTTCAGGTCTACAGTAAGTGTAAGCTCATACAAAATAACTTTCCCCTAAATGAAAGGTGCTTGGCTGGTACCATGAGGTAAGATCCTGTGCACAGACAGCTGCTGGGAAGCATTTGATATGCTTTAGGCTGACATCTCCGTTGCTCTTCGGCAAGTGTCACGTGTGCACATCCATGCATGCCCGTGCGTGACCTCAGACACCATAAAGATCGTAAAAAAGCATGGATAACAGTTATTGAAGAATAAGGTAATACAGGTTTTTAAGAATTTAAACTTATTCAAGAATAAGCGTCCTTTTAGCTGCTTTTGCATCCTGTTTTAGCACACAGTTGGCCAAGACATTAAAAGGTTAAAAAAAACCCCAACCCCAAAACCCAGCAGTATTTTTCTGAAATATGTTTCCTCCCCTCACGACCAGGAATGGTGGACTCCTCCATGATGCCAATTATGGGCTACCTCGTAGATCTGCGTCATGTGTCGGTCTACGGCAGCGTGTACGCAATAGCTGATGTTGCCTTTTGCATGGGCTTCGCCATAGGTAAGTCCAGCCTTTTCCTGCCTATAATGCCCAGTTAAGAAAAGAGAATATGCTATGACAGTAGGTGTGAATCCCAGTGCCATTCGTAGGTTTTATGAGCAGGGCTGCTTCTTTTCCAGGAGAAATCAAAGCAGAGGGAATTATGTTTGGCATCTGTTCCCCTCCTGTGCCGCGATGCCGTGCTCCGAGAGGCTGGAAGGTGTCAGGCACTGAAGGCAAATAGGGTATCCCTAGGAAAGATACGCCTTGGGACATTTAAAACTAGCACCACAGCTGTGCTCTGAATAGTCTGCGAGGGGAATAACCTCCCCCTGACCCCCAGCTCCTTGAGTGCGTGCTGCAGATGGCCCTGGGAGCATCTCTGGTCTCTTCAATGAGTGTGGAGTATAGAGCCAGGAAAGGCTTGTGTCATAATTACAAACATGTCTTGACATTCCTCAGATCAATTTGTAAAGCAGAAGCTTTGTATATAAAATTACTGGTGTTTAAAGTGGCTGCTGCAAATTTTGTGTCTGAGTGATCTTCAGAAAAGGGTTTTTATTTATACAAGGTCCCTCTGCTGGCGGTGCCATTGCAAAGGCCATTGGATTTCCATGGCTCATGACAATTATAGGGATTGTGGATATCCTCTTCGCTCCCCTGTGCTTTTTCCTTCGAAGTCCACCTGCCAAAGAGGAGAAAATGGTAAGCATAAGATGGTTTCTTTCTTCTGGATTTGGTTGTGGCTTTGGTTTTGGTGTTGGTTTGTTTGTTTTTTTTTTAGTGAAACCAATGATAACTTATTTCTTCATCTGTGCCTCTTAACTTCCCCAAAGTGGGACCAGCACAGCTTATTTCACCCTCATGCATCATCTTTGGAATGAATACCCCTTCTTTTTATGTTTAAGATGTAAAAAGAGAAGCTTTTTATTAGTTACACATTACAAAGTCACGGATTTGATTATCACAGAACAGGGTCCAGCAGGCATTCATCTGCAACAGCATACGCTGTGTGGCGTCAGTATAAAAGGCAGTTTTGTTTTCCTTGAAATGCCAGAACTGTATTGACCAATTTTGTTTTATCCCTTTATGTGTCTCAACCTGGGTTTGTTTCCGTGGTCGTCTAAAGTATATTTTGCATCATAGTTTTTCCTCCTCCTTTTTCCTCCATGCTGATCACCTGCCCTGACAAATTAATGGCTTCTCTATCTGCACCACAGGTCTTATCCTGACTCTTTTTTTTAATATAACTTTGCCAATGACTTGATTTTCTAGAGCAGTCAGTGCTCCCCAGCCACTCTATGATGCCTAAGAAGAACAACACTGGGCCAAGTTGGCAATGTTGCCTGGTCCCCTGCGACTCGCAGTGGGTTTCCAGGGATGAGTCTCAGAGCAGGCGAATGCGTTCTGATACATCCCAAAAACTAGGGGCTAAGAGACCCAAGTCCAAAGTGACTGCCATTAAGAGTCTTTAACAGAGTTTTTTCCCCATTAACATTTGCTCTCTGGGTCCATATTAAAGTCTACTTTCCGTGAGACCTGGAGTGAGGAGTTCCCCTGCTTATTCCGTGAGTTCTGCTCTGGGACACTCACGAATGTGCCTGCAGGAATGTTTCGCTGCTATTGCTCACTGTTTGCTTAGCATGTCAAACCGCCCACCCCCCCAAAAAAAAAAAGAAAAAGATTCCTTCTTTGGTTTTGGTAGTCCTCTTCCTTCATTTCCCCTTTTATATTGTTCTCTTCTCTCCCTTCCTTTCCCGTGGCTGTAGCTCAACTTGCCTTTTCCTACGATGTCCTTTATCTGCTCCCTTACTCTGCTCTTCCAGTCGATTTATCCTTGACCAGGTTTGAACACCCTCTTACTGCAGGAGGGCACCCGCTGCTTTGCTCACTAGGTTTCCCCTGCTCAGCAAGAAGATGAGAAACTCCCAAAGGAATTACAAAACAGTGCAATCCTTTTTGTGATTCTAGGGATGGGAAAATCCCAAAAAAACAAAAAACCCAAGCACCAATCGGTGTGGTGACATCTGTCACCAGCTGTAGGACCAGCGTGCCATCCTGGCTCATGCTGAACAAGATTGACTTGGGTCGAAGATGGAGTTGCGAGTCATTTATTTGGGTGAAAAAACATGTAATTTTGGGTGCCCACAGTCTTACTATGCCACAGCGTCACATTTTTGCGAGGCGGGGGCAGGACCTGGTGCGTGGGCTGCTCGCGCTTTGTATGGGCGTAAGCAGAAAAGCTGGAAGAATGCACCTTCCTGAAAGAGTGGAGTATGTGGGGCCAGAGACCTTTTGCTTTGCGCATATTTGGACTGCAGAATCCCAGAGATTCCAGCTAATCCCTTCTTACGACCTTTGCAGACTGCACAGATTTTTATTTTGATTTTTTTTAGCATATTGACTAAGGCCGAGGAACAGAAAAGGGAAGGGAGGGGGGCCGGAAATCTGCTGCTGTTTGCTAGAGATATGAAGTAAGTTCATCATCTGCTTTCCAGGTCATGGACAGGATGTCACATGTAACATGGCAATCAGTGAAGGGACAGGATCTCTCTCCACCTTCCAGGGGACCTGCCATCCCCCAACACACCTGTAAATGCAAAGTGCCTGCTGTTCCCAAAGGGGCTTGTGGCACTGGGCTGGTGGGCCATTTCTTTAGAGCTTGAAGAGTCAAAGGAGGGTCCCTACTTCGTGCTCTTTGAGTAATTAATTAAAAACCAAACTTAATCACACTGAACACAAAATAAGTCACACAACTGCTCTGAGTACAGACTCTGATTGTCCTACTAAAAAATTCATCCTGAAGGATGTAATATTGTGGCTGGCCCCTAATTAGGATGACCCCTTTTAGCTCGCCACGGGTGTAACGTCCCAATACTTGGCCCACCGCTCTCAGCAGAGCCCGGTTATCCTGGTCTGGAGCTCCGCAGAAAGGGGTGGGAAAAGCAAAGCCGGCAAGGAAAGCTCAGCTGGAGGCAGGAGGACTCCTCTTGTTCATTCATCCGGCTTTTAGTAGATGACTAAATATAGGAGAGGTAAATAACTGGAGAGCAGGTAGATGCATTTCAGTTTCATACTGGTTCCGGTAAGGTAATAGAAAGTTGCTGGTAGCATCTCTGTGGCCAAGATCCCACCCCACGCAGACCTAGGGGCTTGCTTTACTCTAATTGCCATCGGTTTGGGTTCTGCTTGGTGGGTGAATCCCACCAGTCCATGAGGATTCTGAGTGAATCCCTGACTGGTGGACACAGCCCGAGGGCTGGGTGGTGGAGTCAAGCCCAGCCCTCAGCCGGAGGCTCAGCCCAAACGCTAACACTCGCCCTCTGTTTTCTTTCAGGCAATACTCATGGATCACAACTGCCCTGTTAAAACAAAAATGTACACCCAGAACAACATCCAGTCCTACCCCATAGGTGACGAAGAGGAGGAATATGAAAGCGATGAGTAACATTCAAAGCCACATAACGTATTCTGGTGTACAAAACGCAGTGTTTCGCGTGAAACATCTCATCTAGTAATAGGTTTCAGTTGTCCTGTATGTTTAACAGTGAAATGGTCAGAAAAACCAAAGGTATATTATTCATCACCCATGGTTACGAAGCAGACTGCTAACTGCCTTATAAGGAGGGGAAAAGCTTTTATAGAGGACTTGTATAGTGCTAATCTTTATTTTGTGTATTTAATTTTACTGAATATTAAACTATATTTTTGATTAATTGTGTAGTATAAATCTGTATAAACATGTGAATTTTAAATATTTGGTTTTTAAAGTCAAGTCAACTCACTGACCCAGTATTTCATATTTTGTTGGAGTTGCAAGTTACTGGCAAGAGCTCGGGCCTTTCTTATCTAATTGAAAGAAAAGAAAAGCAAAAAAAAAAAAAAAAGAAAAGAAAAAAGCCAGGCTCAAAGACAACATATCCAATTTGCATCCTTCTAAACTGTACCCTTGCCAGTACATCCGCAGGCGCTGGAGGCCAGACAGCACAACGAGGGTTTTTTTGATCAACTTCCGATTGTATAATAGTAAAACAAAAGGCACATCTTTGCTGATTTCAAAAACACTGAACCACTCACACAATGCTGGGGAAAACGGTACTTCAGACAGATGTGTTTATGGCTATTAGTACTATTTAATGAAGTTGTAGTTAACCAGTTGTGCAAGCTGAAGCCCTTAAACACACAACAGCGGGTAAACAAGTAGGTATGAACGGGCGCTGGTCCTGTGCCTTAAAGGGAATAAGAGCAGGGTGAAGACAGTTATTATATTTCTGTCTTTTGAATCTCTTATTTTGAGCAGTTCTCAACTTTAGTTTAGCTGCATCTTAAGTGACTGGTTAAGAAAAACTACAGTGCCCCAGTATTTAGTCTTTGCACGCACTGAAAGTGAGCTCCTAACTTAGGCAGTTCAAATTAACCCCCCCTATTTTACATGCATTTGCGTACTCGGGTAGAAATTCAATATATATTTATTTTTTCATAAAATGAAGTTAAAATACCAACTTTGATAATGATAACAAAGGAAAAAAGACCAGTTTGTTGCCAGTATCTCTTCACAGTTGGGGGCACAGTCTAATGCAGGACAAGCACGATATTTGGCAGTCTCTACCTGCACTGAGGAAAGTTAGACTTTTAAAGAAAGCATTTTAACAGCATCCCCATGTCCTTATCAACCACGGTGTATTTCTCCATTTGTAAAATTAAAATCTTTATGTGCCTTCTTTCATGTAATTGCAGATGTTTTATGTACTACAGCATAGATACTATGTTTACATATAGTTTTGTAAAGTGTATATACTATGGTCAGAAAAATATAGTGGATCAAACTTCAAGTATTGCTTTGTCAATAATTATGCATTCAGACTGCATTAAAATAAAGTTATCTAAAAGAATCTCATGATCTATTGTAATAAGGTAAAAAATACTACTAATAATAAAAACAATCCCCCCTCACTCTTTGCCTTACGCATTGTGGTTTACTGTATATTGGGGGGAAAAAAAGGCAACAACTCTTTGAGATGGCGAGAAAGCACTCCTCACTTCCAGTCCATTTGTAACACAGGACAAACATTTGCACTCCACGTCATAAATACACACCGCTTGTTTAAATAACTGCAACAGCTTCCAAAAAATCAGTCTGTCCTGTGGCTGCCAGTCTGAGATTTAACTTTTGGGAAATAGATAAGGCTGAAAGATGCAGTGCCAGGGGACACCCCTCTACATTCTTTTAATAAGAGTGAAAATTCTGAGACAACCTTCTAAGAGGCTTAAATGGAGTGAAAGGCCAAGCAATACGTCCTCTGGTTGACTTGAGAAATCTGCTGACAGATTTTCACATTGGTCTATTTTCCATTTCATTCTTTTGAACATATGACAGATGGAAACACTCCCTTCAAAGCTGAGGGGTGTTTGGAGACAGGCGGTAAATACAGCAGATTCTGGCGTATTTTGACAACTTCACTGCCACTAAGTGACAGTTCTGCATATCACTGATTATTTACATTATGTTCAGATGTTGTGGAGCATTTGGATACTTGAAAATTTGCCCCAAGAGAAGTTATTTTACTTAGCTTTACTGAACTCTTTTAATCATTAAAGTATTAATCCAACTATATTTGAAACGAATATACCACTAGTAGATTTCTAAAGTATCACACAACGTGTTCATTACTTGCTGCTGATTAACCAATGCATTGCTTAAATTCATAGAATGTTAGGGGTTGGAAGGGACCTCTAGAGATCATCTGGTCCAACGCCCCCTGCCAGAGCAGGTCCACCTACAGCAGGTGGCACAGGATGGCGTCCAGGCGGGTTGGGAATGTCTCCAGAGTGGAGGCGCCACCACCTCTCTGGGCAGCCTGTGCCAGTGGTCTGCCACCCTCAAAGGAAAGAAGTTCCTCCTTGTGTTTAGATGGAACTTCCTATGTTCAAGTTTGTGCCCGTTACCTCTTGTCCTACCACTGGGCACCACTAAAAAGACTGGCCCCTCCTCTTGGCACCCTCACTGTAAGTATTTGTAAACATTTGTGAGATCAATTCACAAGCGCAGAAGTAATGCAAACATAGCAACTTATGTTTAAAAAATAATAATTAAAAGAAAGCATAAAATGGCTTGCTTCACAGCTTGGTTTTGTAATCTGAAGCACATCAAAATTAAGGAAGAGTTCACATTAATCTGCAACACAAACCAAGTATGAGAAGGGGCCCAAGGACAGCTGAAGTGATCACATTCCTCTCCTGCAGACGGAGCCAGGTTGCTACAGGGGCTTTGCAGACCAGCATCTTACCAGGGTTAGTGCAGCAGCCCCACAGCAGCTCTGCATGGCTCAGCCGGGCCCCTCCAGGCTCTTGCTCTGCTCCTGGGCCACCAGAAGTTACCGGAAGGCAGAGTGAAGAGCCACAGACACCCACATTCGGGCTCTCTACACAACCTGCTCGCCAAAAATAGACACCTAGCAGTTGTTCCACATTGTGGATCGTCAGAGGAGTAAGTAATCAAACACAAACTCTTTATGCTGACAGTTAGGAAGTAACTTCAGTCACAGAAAACACACAAAAGACCCATTCTGTCCTGGAATAATTTGGGTTCTTTCGTATTTTGTTTATTTTTATCTGTGTTACTTCATCACACTTGAAGTCACTTAGTTCATTTGCTCCCACTACTTAGTCCTCCCCTATAGTTAACTTCCATGTATGCCGTATTTCAAACTTGAAGGAAAAAAACCCCCAAGAATAAGGAATTATAAGGAAAAACTGATTAGATAACAGTGAGCTAGTAACCAGTAGGGATTTGTTTAGTTATCCATTAACATTTTCTGAAGGACATGACAAGTCAGAAGAATTTTTCTTGGACAATTTTTTCCCTAATGTAACTCTGGTGATGGTCACTATTGTATGTAAGTGAATGGCAATATTAGTAGTGCAGTGCTTGGAGGTCTCAAAAAAAAAAAACAAAACAAACCAAAAACCCAAAAAACCCCCCAAAACAAACAACCCACAAACATCCTTAGCATTTTATAAGATTCTCTAACTACATGAAGAATCAACCAGAATCATCATTTTGAAGAAAACTGTCTAGTATTAAACTGCGTAGAATAAAAATAAATGCATATGTAAATAGAAAGAATGCATAGAAGCCAAATTAACCCACCGATCCGCAGTTTTATTTAAAGCAAAATGTGTGGTTTTCTCCCAAAGAGCCTTCCTTTAAGTAGTGCCCTTAGATGATAAGCTACTGCAACAAAAATGTTTAAAAAAAAATATTAACACAATGCAAAGAAGTTGATAATTTAGCAAAACTATTTTATTAAAGCTTATTCTCATGATAAAATAATAGCCAACAAAATCATATTAGGCAGATCTTCTGCAAATGTGTGTAGCTGCCACCTATTCAGATATCATTAAGTCAAGATATTCTTGTTTCTGTGGTATTCTTTATTTTCAGCTATTTACAGTCAAGCATGAAGCAAAGATTACAACAGGAATGTAGTATTACAATTTTCCCCTCAAGATTCGCCGTTTATTGTAATTAATGCCAGATAGGAATTTGTTTTCCTTCTTATCGCTAAAATACAACTATTTGGCCTTTTCCCATTCAGTATATTTTAAAATATTGCACTACATTAAGTTTATCTCTTACAATCATCATTAGCAATACTATACGAGGAAAACTATATCCAGCTTCTCTTACCCACTGTATTACAAGTCAATTTAAAACCTTGAATGCATTTTTTATTTTTTTTTTTAAATCAGTCTTTGCATTGTTTTCACAGCTCCTTCATGTGTACCAGGATTTAAATGAAGTACTTGGATATATTTGAGAACCTCTACAGTAGGCTGTAAGAGCAAACACCGATGGAGATTGAATGCAGATCACCACCAACGGTAAGCCACTGAGAAAATGGAGTGGGGAAGTCTTAATACGCATCTCAAGCAAGTATAGGTTAAATAACTTTTCATTAATAAGGGAAGCTAATTTTGTGCGATTATTTGCTGAAGCTTAATTTCCAAAGTGTGTCACATGCCTATTATAGCATGGATAGTGTTTTCCATATGTCAACTAAGTAAGTATCAACTGCCCAGAACTCACGAAAAAGTGCAAGTAGTTGCATGAGTGGAAGTAACCGCTTTATTCAGAAGTACAAGTATGCTTCTCCATCTGGGAAAACCACTGCTGCTTCATTTTGCCCATCGCAAATTAAACCAAGAAGCAAACTTAACGGAGAGGTACATTACAGACTGCCTGAAAATTTCAATGAGTTAATTCACCATCTTAGATTTAACTCCATTTCCACAAAGGCTTTTTTTTTTTCCCCGTACTACCAGTGATAATGATACCAGTACCTAACACAGTACCTAAAATAAAGATGATATTTTATACGGCATTTCTATACACAGAAGATGAAACAAAGACATGTTTACAGGAGATAAGAACGACGGCCTTAGCCAGGTGATGCCAAGATCCACAGTTTACACATAGCACAAGACCAGACAGTTCTTTTCAAAAGCTGCTGGCTGAAATTCTTCCTCATCTCTACTGGACTCACATTTTTTTGACCCAAATAAAACATGTTATATACACTATACGACATTTTTCTGACAAAGGTGATCCTTCTGCTCAGACTGTCTCTTGTCTGAGAAGCTGAATGCAACTTACCACTACATGATTATCAAAAGTGTTGAGAGAAGATATTTAGCTATTTGTAAAGTATTTTGTACCTTAAGCTTTTTGAAATGATAAGATAAAGTCTGCAGCAAAATAATATTTTTAAATTACTTAGACCATCATTACATGCTTTTTCCATAGAATGCAATGAAACCTCCAGCTCTTGTGAAGAACAATTTTCCTTTATCAGGTTATCAGATAATACAACACCACTTCAAAATATGATTTTGTTCTGGAAAACACCAGCCTCTTATCTCAAAAATATTCCCAATTAAATTATGAGATACTGGTACGTACTTTGATATCTAGTATTATTCAATCAGGATATAATACCCCAAGTTTCTATGGAGGATTTTTTTAGCATAGCACAACTGTATTTCATGTTAATTACAAACTATGAAAAGTTCTTGTATTTAAAAAAGTATGGAACACAAATGATACATAATGTTAACTTTAGTAAATATTAATAAGAGACAAAATGAAAAACATTTTGTTTGCTTTCATGATATGTTTGGCAAAAAATACACAACTACCTAGAAGACATACAATAACTGTGTTCAACATTTTAAAGCCTGGTCCCTCAGTGACTTCTGTGTCAGTCATCAGCTCAGGCATGCAACAAGCTTATTTTTTTCACCACACAATGGAAACTAAACGTTTTGAAAATTCTGACAGTTTCCTGCTGAAAACACCAGCTCAAAAAAGGAAAAAAAAAAAAAGGAAGGGGGAAGGGGGCAAGTAATGCATTAAAGGACACCACACACATTAATGTGAAATGGTAAGGTTACATAATTAGAAAAAATAAGTTATTAAAAATAATTTTCCAATATAAACTCCAAAATGAAGTTTTAACCAGCCAGTTGAACAAAATGACGGTGCTGTAGCTGGAGAAGAACCATTATTAGCTGTACTCTTACACAGGCAAATAACCGTGGAGAAGCAGGACGTGTACATTAAACCAGTGTTCTAATTTAATTTGTGTGTGTTTGTAAATAAGTGCAAAGTATTTTTTTTTTAGTCCATTCCTTCAAAGGCTAACTATGTAAATATCAGTCTACTGATAGAGGCGGATCAACTGCTTCTTCCGATACGATGTTGAATGTTGGCGCCTCCATCAGACTGACATCTTCGTTATCCATTTCTTCTGCTATATTGGGTCCCTCTGAATCTTTAGTCACTTTTTTGGACTGCCGCTCTAACGACATGTTCTCCAAAGACTCTATATCCTCAATGCCTGCTCTGTAGTGAATCATCAGCAGCGTAAGGGCCTGCAGTCTTTCACCTGATTTAGCCAGCGCAGCAGAAATCAAGGCTTTTTTCCTTGCATCGGTTGTCTCCTTTTCTTCTTTAACAAGTGAATTGTTATTTTCCAGCTCCTGGTCTATTTCATTCTGCAGCTTATCCAACATAAACTCTAATTTCTGAAACCGCTCCTCTGTGGGTAAACTTCTGTAGAGATCGCGTCCGATTTCTTTAACGGCAATGAAGACACTATCATCTAGACCACCCTCCTTTCGGACCAGCTTTATCCCACTACCTGCCGCACGTTTTGAAGGACTGCTCGGCCCACTGATTTCAGTATCACTGCTTTCATTATCAGAAGTGTTTGGTGTGTGCTTTGGCGAAGGTTCTACCACCTCTGTTCCTTGCTCAGAAAGGCGAGCTTTGGGGACTTGACGAAGGTTTAACAGACGGGTACTCGTATTGATGATATGCCTGGTCAAACCTGTAGTTCTGTTAACAGATTTAGATTCTGAATCACCACGAGAGGACGCAGCTTGGGGAGCTTCCTGTCCTTCTGTTCTACAACCTCCCACAGTTCGTTCAAGTCGCTTTTCAGCTCCTACACAAAAGGGTGTTTCAGTTAGGCATTTTTCTTGACATTTTTTATGGCAAACATAAGCACAGAGCATACACTGCGAAGCTGCTTTAGTCCATACTTTCTTTTTGCAGTAATCACACCAAGTTGGATTCTGAAACTGAGTATCTTGGAAGTTATGCTTGTTCTCTGTAAGAACTTGTCCCAGATACGGATCCTCTTTCTGAAGTGCACGAGCTTCTTCTTCCAAGTGACATTCCCTTTCTTTCTCCAGGAGAAAGTTTGAATCATCTATTTCACCTTCTTTTAAGTATTTGAAGTGTAAAGTTACATCGCCATAACAAAATTTTTCGTTGAATCCCTTATGGGTTGTCAAATTACGCAACGCTGTTCTAGTGACTGCTGCTTTAGGTGTAGGGGCATCCAGTTTAAATGTTCTAATATATTCCATTGAGGATGTAGCTAAACAATCTAAAGCAATTTCTTCAAGTTTTATGCTTGCATATCCTAAGCAGATAAAACCACCTGCTTTGAAAGGGTCTCTGCACCACAGTGCAACATTAAGGTACTTATGGTATCCTTCTACCTCAAATAGACAGGAAGATGTTCTTGTCCTTGGCCATCGGCCTTGCCGGATTTTATAAGGAATTTCTGGCGATTCCCATGTTTGACGATCATCTCCACTATCTTTGTAACTACGTGCACTTTCTGGAAGTCCATCTTTTAACATATCTTGTTTTGGTGTTGTTATTACTTTTGATACCATTGGGTCTTCTACTTGATCACTATTCTTTACTACCTTCTCTGTACATTTATCTCCATTATTTGTAGGTGGAGGTGGCCTCTCTGGTTTTTCAGAAGACACACCTCCAGTTTCTAACAGATTTTGAGTTTCACTGGTAGGCAAAACAGGCTTACATTGTGGCCTAGGTGGCACAGGAGGCTTAGTACTGGATCCTTGGGATTGTTTACCCGATTGCTGTGATGCATCTGAAGCATCAATAGTTTTGGATGATGTCACTTTAGCTCCATCTTTTTGTTGTGTTTTTGATGTTGTCTGATAACTTCCCAAGTGTAGTTTTCGATTCAGAATCGGAGATATAGTTCCAAGCGGTTTAGAAGCGAGTATTACTACTGAACGTTTGGGACTCAGAGTTGTTGGCAGATCTTCTTTTTGGTCAGGTGATTCACAAGCCAAGTCCTCAAATTCTGAATCAAAATCTCTGTTATCAACATCAGCTGATAAACTAGCTTGGTCATCTTCTGGCTGTGTCAAGAAAGCAGAGTCTTCCAGTTGGCCAAATCCATCCTGCAGTGCTGAACCATGCTGATTATAGCCAACAGGCCTTTCATAAAAGACTAAAACTCTGTCGCCAGCCTGCCTGATAAGCTTCAACACTTGGACAGTTGATGTGATTTTAACACCTATTAAAAAAAAAAGAGACAAAAACTGTTAAATTTGAGAATGGACAAAAATAGTCGACAAATATATTTAGAACTTTAATAGTGACAATAATAGCATTGCTCACTAACACAGGAAGTCATTTATGACAGAAGAGCTGAACTGAAATGTCACAGCTGGATCATTTCTATTTTATTCATAGAAAAAAATGACTTCAGGAGCTGAAAAATGACACTAACATACACAGTCCTGTTTGCTCTTTTGTTATTGCTGTAATCTTAAAGAGTAAACTTGATTTTACATGCTCACATTTTTAATCTTTGCTATCAGCCTTACTGTAAGCTTGGACTTTTCAGACGGAGGCATTTAACAAAGGATTAAGTGAATGACAATTGTAGGTGGCCACAAATACGGAAGTGTTCATTTTTATTATGAGTGCTTGGCATAGCTGTAACTGTTGAGAAAGGCAGTCTAGTCAAACTGCATGCGGAAAAGTCCCTCCAGTTTGCAAGATGACACTTATTTTGAAAGATGACACATTACTCACTGCCAATTGCTAGGAGTCTGTCTCCCCTCTGTAGATCAGCAGCCGCAGCAGGCGAGTTTGGAGTCACTGTTTCAATAACAACATGCCCTGCATCTTCTTCCTTGGACTGCACAAGGCGGAGCGTAAGCCCAACACTCTGTAGATTCCCTTTCACTAGCTCTGCCTAGAGAGGAAGAAGATAAAAGTTAGGAGCATCTCGATTAAGCTGACTGCAAGGATTCATGGTTACTAATTGATCTTGTTTAAACTAAAATTATACAAGTGATATGAAAAGAGTTACACTAGGACATCCATTGACTTCACTAAGCAGACTATCACATGATGGATTCACTATCTGCCAACCCAGTCTACACCTTGAGAGAAGGACGGAACCAAAGGTAACCACATCTGGAGAGGCAAATATGTCATAACTAGAAAGCGGTGCAAGGAATTGTCAGCACAATATACATATGCGAATAAACGTCCGTACATCTGTTCAATAGTTTACATACAAATAATAACAGCACAAGCTAACCTGTGCAAATACAAATCAGCAGGAATGGCAGCACATGGCTCATCTTCACAAAAAGCCCCGGTCCTAACAAAGCTACAACACAACACAACCTCATCATCCATTTTATCGGGCATAAATTCTATTATAAGGAGCACTGTACCATCAATCTCAGTATCACTCTGGGTGCACCACATTGATGTTGTAAAACCTGTTAGCACAAGTAGCCCTTCAGTCATCTATACAAAAGGTGTTTGGGGGGAGAAAACTATTATGTGCTTACACATCGCTACATTGCTTACATCGCCATATTTAGAACAAACCTAAATTAAGAACAGCCCAAGAAATGTCTTCAAAAACTCAGAACACTGTACTCATATTTATCTTGCAACATCAACACAAATTTAACTCTAATCTCAAATGCCTTCTTCAAAAAAAAAAAAAGGGACTGAGGTACAATCTCTGTAGTAGAGTTTCACCCTACACTCATACACAGATCTGCTATAAATTTGGAAGTCCCTATTGAAGCTTATACCTAGGTAGTGATCAATTGTTTACATGCCTCAGTGTCTACAAACTTTGGCAACTATTTTCTTAAGGACTGTCAATGAATTTAAAAATGTACTTTTTTTTTCCTAAAAGACATTCCTCCTGGACTGTTTCAAATGACTGCCTGTATCAGTCCACCAAAGTATATTCTGTCTGTTTGAAAGGGAAACTCATAGTTTATGTTTCAGTTCCAAGGACAGAAATTTAATTTCCTTTTCTGATTCCCAAGAACAGAGAGACAGATACTGTTTGTAGAAAACCTCTGTAGGAAATTTTCTATTTGGTTTCAATTTACTGAGTTTAGGTAGACAGTCTTGTCCCCCATCCTGCATTTACTTTGTTGTTATTCAATTGTCTATGTTTGAACTGTCTGGACTTGATCCTCCTCTTTTGAGGATGCCTTCGTTTGCTTAGTTTTGTACAATGGTTTTCCGCAGATGAAGCAGATTACTCAACTTCAGGACACGACTCCTTGGCTGCATGGCTCTCGCTCCTTTCCTATAATCTTAGCAGTGCCACATCTTGGGGTTTTTTTGTGAACTGTTGTTCAGTTCTTTAAGTAAAAATGTTACACTAATTAACAGTTTGCTTAAGAACAAGATTGAATTTGAAGAAAAGGCTTGCATGAACTTTTTAAGCTTTGCCATCAACTTTCTGCATTTCCCACAGTGACTTAAAGATAATATTTTCTCTCAAAATTTAACATGTCTACTGTGAATACCCAGTAACGTATGGAAGAATAACAAGATCAAATATAAGCTTAAGTGCACTTCCAAGATTCAAGGCTCTTCTATAATGCAAACAAGTAAATAGCTGTTTACAGAAATAACGGTGGTGGGTTGGGGTTTTTTTTGTTTTAATTAAGGCCATTCCCATTTATATCAAAGACATTCTGATACATAATTAAATAAAAAGAATTAAAGCAACTCTGAAGTGTTAAAAAACAAAGAAAAAGTATTAGAAACGCCTGTGGAATAAGAGAGACATTTTTTAAAATAAAATAATTACTCTTCTACTTCAGTCCTTTATTTATATATATTCATTTTTATTTATTTATATATAATATGGCTTTAAGTTAACAATTCACAAATGTCACATGTGCTGTATGGAAACAACAACAACAGTTTCAAACAACACTAATTGTATATTTTGAACTGTCAAAACCACAAGTGACATGAATTTGCTATGATGGCATACAAACCTGCAACAAAAACTCCTTCCGTAGATCACTCCCCTATGCTCTGACTCTGTATATTATTATCAAACAAAGACCATTACTTCTGCAATTTGCCACAGCATCTAAGTACTCAAATCTCAATTCTCCTATAATGGTTCCTTTGAAAGTCTTGGTCTAAATGACTAAGGTTGGGAAAAAATTTCCAAATCCTTGTGTTTGACTAGATAACGAAACTATCACAATGAAGATCTGAAAGTAAACTCCCACTTGAGGAGCACGAATATTAAAAAGGACTGAGAAGTAAACTATAACCCTTTTTTTTTTCCTCCTTAATTTTTGTTAGTCCACTGAAGTATAAAGCCCTTTAGTGAGAGAATTTCAGGAAAGAAGTGGATCCTTAGAGTGGTGGAGAAAAAAAGACACCAACCAACACCACAAAACGAGATGATTTTCCTCTTAACATCAAGTTACTCTGGGCATTTAATTACACCCCTTTAGGGATACACCTCTATTGACAATACATAGTTTCCCCTGAGATCTTATTTAAGTTCTGGATCTTAATGCCCAGAACTGGAGTTAATTAATAAGGCAAGACTTTTCAAAGTCATGGCTCATACAAGACAGATACTCTCAGTTTTGCCATCTGCAGAAGAAACATTGCTGTAAGTTTGCAATATGAGGTAAAGACCAGTTGCACAAGAGTTAAGTATATAAAAAAAAATAAAACCCAACTACTGAAGGAAGTTGGCCATCGTAACACTTTTACAGGAGTTACCACACACAAATCTACTTTTCTTTACAGTTGGCTATTTTCCTATCCATTCAAAGAGCAGCACAAAGAAGCGATAACGTTTCTAAAAACCTGTTCTTCAGAAAGTAACAAGCCTTATTTAAAAAATAGAGTGTCGGAAAACAGGAGCTGGTACCGTAGTATCAAGCATTTTGAAGAAAGGCAGCGGTGGGTGACCTCTAACCACTGTTAATACTTGCAATAATGGCAAAGTCCATGATAAGCAAGATATGGGAGAAGGCGCAATTAGAGTGTAAAAAGGAAAAAAAGTGTTAGCAAAAGCTCTTTCTTACAGAATTTGTCAGTACAGACCCGCATCCTCTTGAGCTTCCTTTGAATCCAAGGACTTCTTTGAGCAGATCTCAATAGCGGATGACTTAACAGCAAAAATATTCTCTACTGTAAAGGACTAGAAACCTTTGAGGTGACTCCCAGCACTTCACCCTTCCCTCCTCCCCCAGGGCCAGACCACATAAAAGAAACAAGGGACAGCTGGGACCAAAGACACTTAGGTATCTCTGAACATTTGGCTTCCATGCAGGGACACCGGCCACAGATTACCAGGCATATGACTCACTGATGGAGAGGAGACTTCCAATATTCTAGCAGTATCTGATGGAAAGCTGTTTCTGGAAGGAGAGCGCCTTTGAACATAACAAGCAAAGTTCATCTCAACTTTTTATTAACTTTGGCACAGTCACAAGCTTTTGCACGAAGTAAACTGATTTTATTTATCAACCCAAACCAGATGAATAGTTCCCTTGATTTTTCTTTCTGGCAGCTCCAAGTTTCCCCAAGTAAATGCCACAGTGTCTCGGCTAGCTGCAGTGCAGGTGAACATCGCTTCAAGCTCTCCAACACCCCCCACCCCAGCAACTACATTCACAAACCCAAGCATCTTCATCCACCCAGCACAGGTACTTTGTGCCTTTCTGCCTCTCCCTCAAATTAAGACTTGATAATAAACACGAAGAGCCAAAGATCTCCTGGAACATTAAACATCGGAAAGACAAAAATCAGTTAAATGACACAGAGGTTAGGAGAAAATTGCTGGTAATGAAAGGACATTTATTATTGAGGAAGCTTGCTGCAATGGAGAAAAATTAACAGCTGTGCCTAGGAGAAAGGGAAATTTTAACCAACTATTTGTACTTTAATAAAGTACTTTATTATTATTTTTAATTTGATCTAATTAATAGCTGGTTTACTAGTTCCTGCAAACCTTAGTAGTTACTTAAGTACGGAGCAATACAAAGCAGATAGTACTACCACGCTTGTCAGTGAAAGGCAAACATTGAGTAATTTAAATTCAAAGGGAGCTAAACTCTATCATAGAACTTAGAAAATGTACTTTTTTCAAAAAGGTAAGCAAGCCCCAGACTATATATGAAATACTTGTGGAGATTAAGATGCAACAGAACAGGAATGGCCATCTTGGAAAAAATATGAGAAGTAATTTCCTTAGTGATTTATTATTCAAGGAAAAAACCCAAGAGGAGAGCACAAGATGTTCATTCACTTTAAAATTAATAAAACATCTTGATGTGGGGCTGCGAATGCCTGACTTTTGCAGAACAAAGTCTATAAGCATTGATTTCACAATACAGGCTTTAGTTCATTTATACGCATCAGTGTATGAGCCACTGCAGAGCAGAACTCCCCCATTACTTTTAGTTCAATATTGGAAGCATGCTCTGGAAATACAACAGAGCAGAAAATTCTGTTGTGTCTCATAGCCTCTCCTTACCTCAGCCTTGTCGTTCTGAAAGCCTAGCAGATGTTGGATGGCAGTGAAAAAAAAAATCAATTTTTCTAACCTGTTTAAAAAACTGACACTGAACTCCACAGCTACACAGTCATCATTCAGAAGCTTATAGCGTGCTAATACCATTCAAATGGCCAAATATTTAGATGAGTATCACCACGGGATGCAGTTTTAATTTAATGAAGCATTTGAAGATTATCACTCTGAAAGAATCTGCGAATGCAAAGGGATAAACAAACATCCCTCTTACAGGCAACAGATAAATGTGATGCCATCTCATTTACTATTTGCTTCCAAACTATTTGCTACCTACAAAGTTAGGTTACTTTTGAATACAGAGGTAAGAATGTCATCAATAATACTGTAGTCTCATAACTACAGTGAAGTTAACGTTAGATATAGAACTTCCATTCAGAATTCCTAAGACACAACAAAAAGCGTTCATCAATAAGTATGCAGATTACAACATCTAGAAAAGTATGTATAACAACCTCTGTCGCACTGCTAGTGCAACATCATTCAGCTAAACTTAAAACTATTAGCTGCATACAAAAATAAAAAGTCACAAAATTAAGCCACAGCATGATAATTAGAGCATAGGACTTTTGCTTTTAAGCCAAATTGCCTGTTTTTAGTAACTTAAAACAAAATTGTTTTTTGAAAGCTTCATTTTACTCCGTAACTGATATTCCATGTTTCCTTAACTCTTCGTAAGTATTAACATAATAAAGCTTTACTAGAATTTAGTAAGCTTGTCACGTTCTTTTGAATAAATGCTAAGGAAAGCTTGCTCAACCAAGCATACATAAGAAACCTTACTTCACTGACCTTACATCACCTAAAGAATAATATTTTTACAAATATTTCTTACTCCATATCAGGGGTACGTAACATGTTGTATGTATCACAAATTGACACCATGCCAGTGCTATACTGTAGATAAAAACTTCTATTTTTCTGACCCGTGAGAGTTACTACAGTGGATCTTAGGTATTCTTGTAAGGTATGGTCTAATGTATTTTGGGGAAAAAGAAGAGATATGAACATGCCTGTAAAGTATTACATTCTCCTAGACAACCCTGCACGCTGAGAGGAAAGGAAGGAATATTTCATGTCAAAAAAACCCCAAACATTAAAGTACAAAACTAGGAGGCAGTTCTTTCTATTCTGAAGACTCAGATATTTGTATTATTAAAAAAAGGGTTTTGGCATATATCTTCAAAATATGGACTTTTACATTATTACTTTTTTCAACCCTATTATTGAACGCAGTCATTATATATAACCTGCACAGTGAAGCGATCGCTACATTATTTATACGGGCTAGAGAAGACAGTGAGAGGAAAAAGGTATCACCAATCTCACAATACACTCCTTTAACATGACACAAAGGAAAAAAAAGGCTTTTTTGTAATATTCTGAGAGTATTTCCATTTATGCTTTAGAGAAGCAGTAGATGTTTTTCTTCTCTTTGTGACACAGCCCTGAAACCCAAAACTTTGGGGCCAGAGTAGCACAAGCCTTTTCCAACCTATTCCCCAGCCCTCCTGTCCGCGTGGCAGGATAACCCCCGAAGCGTTTGGGGGAAACTGTCAAGAAAACAATCTTGCACACAAAGTACCTCATGTAGACCTTGACCAAAGAATCTGTGACGACAGAAACCCTTTAATTTCCCAGGCAAAGAGAAAACTCCCAACAGCAGAAAAAGTGGAAAGTTTTCTGAGCATTTGAGAGCTAGCCCTGTTCTTGGAATGCCCGAGCAATTGAGTAGTCAGTAAAATATGTACTGATTAGCAATTATAAACTGTGTTCACTGTTACGTCTTACATGTATGTAGGTGCATTAATAAATACATATACTCACAGTTGCACAGAAATCCATTTAAAAATCCAGTTCACAAACTTGTTAACTAGGCTGGGATTCCTAGGAGACTCCGCCGTTAGTATGCATTCAAATACACTGCAAAAATCAGATACAGACCCTGGAAACCGGCTACCTAAAATCGTACATGTGCCTCTGTCTCTTTAATCTTTCTATTTCTTTCAGCAGGCTTAGATATATGAAAGCATCCTGACAGAAATAATCAGAAGATTTTTTTAAAAGAATCAAAATAAAAAGTTACATTATTATTTATAGAATACCTGCACTGCATGATGTGACAAGCAATGAAAAGAAAGGGAAATCTCTACAATAAAATTAATTCTACACAGAGAGTTGACTCTTTTTGATATTTATTTTCTTCTACACTAGAAACAGGCATTAATTACAAACAATAAGAAAAAGGTTGAAGGAAATTGAATGCAAAGGACTACATACTGGCTACTTAAAACATCAGTCCACTTCACAGCTAGAAGCCATACGGTATTCTAAGAAACTGACACATACTAGGAAACACATATAGAGTTAGAAATTAGTTTACTGATTTGTGGATTAATTTTTTCAAAAAGTTCATAAAATGTGTTTCTTAGGACTGCTTGAATACAAGTCTGATGTGTATTGTTTCCAAAAAATTGCAGTTAAATCTAAAATCTAAAGTCATTACTGTTCTAAAACCTGCATCAACACTTCTACAACAATAATTAACGTTCTCTTTCTAGCTATGTGATGCATCCTCCACACCAAAGAAACATACACCTTTAATGCCACATGCAGTTAAAGATTTTCCAGGTATTTTTCCCCAATCCCAGGTTTACATTGATTCAATTAAAAGTCAAACATGGTGATTTGACCCCCCCCCCTTTTTTTATATCTTGCCAAAATATATTAGACATATGTGTTGAACAAACATGTATTTGTACTAGATATATCAGAATGGGGTTTTTTCATTGCTTTTTCAAAATAGCCTAATTTATAAATATGTTTAAACATTTTAAAAAAATATGTATCTGAATAAAACTTTCAGAAATTTAAAAGTGAGTACAGCTGTTCCTTATCACAAAAATTCATTTGTCAAACAGCAATCATGAAGGTCCAGATTATTTGTCTTCCACAATTCATTTTACAGTACAGAGCTGAGCAACTGCCAAAGAGAGAATTCTTTTGTTCATTTTGCTTAGAGGAAACTTGCTAAAATTTTGCTAAAAACTTAACATGCAAGCACAAAGTAAGTTTGGAAAAGCTACTAACAGCAGAATACGCTTTCACTGTAAGTAGATACCACCAATAAAAATAAAACTTCATGGCAAACAGGACTGAATTACACCAGATAGAAAGAAGAAATTTAAAGTTTGACCAGAAATCTGTCTCCACAGGGATATTATGGAATTTAGATGCATAACTACATTTCCTTAATCCACTTAGTTTCACAGTTAAACCATCCCTGACCTCAACCCAGCATTCACTGCAGTGTTTGCAGTGGGTTTCTGGACCAGGCTTATCCTTCAAGTTTTAGGCTATTTTAGTTACTTTTTTTTGCTTTACCTGGTGTTCTGCTTGCCTGCATCGCAGCTCTTACTCTGCTCTGAAAACCCACGGCTCTAGAGAGGTTTTTCCTGTACTCACACTGCTGTCCTTGGCAGCCGTTCACTTGCCTAAATCAGTCATCCACTAAAAAAGAGTCAACCTTTTACACTGACCACCTTGCACACCAAAAAACTCTGAACAAAGCATTCTGTCTTGAAAATAGTCTTTCTTCATCAGTAAAACAAAGGAATGGGCCCACACTCAAAATCGTCTCAAGAATGAATATAAGAAAATATGTTCTTCAGCTTATTTAGTTTTATCCAATACTGTTAATATTACTGTATTTTTATGTATATATATTCGTGTTCTGTATCACATCAGCTGAAAAACACTTGCAGATCAGAGTATACATAACCAACTGAAACACCAATTACTAACTGGTAAATCAGGTACCAATGGCACTGGCAGTCATTCATACTGTACATCGATTTGTGGGACCGGCTACACCTTTGTGCCTTTTTGGGTGTCACTGAGCAGACACTAATCATTAGCTTGGGGACTCTTCATGTTTCCTTGAAAGCAATTCTATAGTATTACCCACTTGTACTGCACTGGATTGACTCAGGCATTCATTCACCATCGTAAGTACCTCAGGAAGTTCGGTGAGTGCCACAGACTTCTCGACAGGAGTGCCGACCACTGATTAAAGCAGAGGAAATACATAGCCTTTCAGAAGGTATGTTTTAAGGACAAACGCTAGAAAATAAAGCGTTCAGAGAGAAGTTGAGAGAGAAACACGGGTATCCTAATAGCACAGGACCTCAGCTCCAGAAAAAAATGATTTTTGTTTAAACTGTGGTTACTATTCACCCACTGCGCAGCTGACACACATGACCTACACACCACTTTCCCACTTCTCCTCCCCTTCGCTAAGAGTAATAAAAACCAAAACCAAAGTGAACACCGCTCCCCTCTACCCAAACACACATGAGAAACACCTTTACCTTCAAAAGACTTGTTACATTTACTGGCATCTGGAAATGGCCAGTAAGTAATCAGTTCTTATACTCTCCTGTGACTAAAACGTTGAAGTGCATACGCTGACTTTAAAGGTGTTGGTCTGGATTCTGACGTCAAAGTAGTGAGCACAAGATGAATTAGCCCATTCTGAGCTTGGTGTTGAGACAGCACTAAATCTTAGCACAGATAAGTTGGTACTGCCGCGTTGTGTCTGGTATATCAATATTATAATGCTGTACTGCAGCGTGGCCCTACCTTCAAGCTGCTTTGAAAGTGACAATTCTTACTATTCTCCACTGGTTTTAATCTCTTCTTGTCCATTTCAAGTATCTTTACGCATAACACAGGATTTTATCCAAGCTATGCTGGAAGCAGTTTTTAAGGGACAGAATTTCCCACGAAGAGATGTCACATTTCAGCCACTCCAATTCATAAAATAAAATAAAAATGTAGAAAAAAAAAGAAAATAAGAAAAATAAAGCGTGGAACAATCAAATGGCATTATTAATGAAAAAGCATGTAGAATAAACGCATCACAGAAAGAGAAATCAGGCTTATAAGCAATGGACTCACTACCTCTGCTTCCTCAGCAAGGTCTGGAATAGTCACCAGCTTTGCTTTTTGTGGCATATTAGGAAGAACAGATTTTTAATGACAATAGAACAGCGAGGAAAATGGAAGTGGGATGTTAGAATTTTTGTTGCTAATTTTTCCAGCTATGTGAATTGCGGTCTGTGCAGGGGGAGACACAGCTATCTCAGATGAAGTTTAGAGTTTTCATTATTTGGTTTTTTGGTTTTGGGGTGGATTTTTTTGTTTTGTTTTGTTTTACTTTTAGAAAGAAGCTTATTTATGGATAAATTTCTCTGAGATTTTTTACTGATCATCTTATATAGTAAGCTAGTGGGCCTCAATGATTTCTGTTCTACATGATATATAATAAAAAATACAAGTTACAAAATACAATAGTAATTTCATTCTGAAATAAGTTACATATTGGACCAAGACCATAAGTAATAATTCATTAAGGCCACAAAACTGCAAATGTTACGCACATGTCTAACTTTACCGTCCTGTACCATTTCTCTGAAATCAATGTGACAACTGATGGTAGTAAAGTTAAAACATGTGCATGTCTGTCCAATGAGCACTAAAAACATTTGACATCAGCAAAATCCAGAACAGGTTTGTTACTGAACAAAATGAGGAGCTACATCTTATTTTCCTCAGTACTTCTGACACATCGCAGATACTCTTTTACCAGGCTACTACTGAAATTGTACGCTGACATGCGTTTTGTGACACGCAAAAAGTAAACTGCTTAGCAATTATCACGAATTGCTGCAACTTGCTTACTGAACAGCAATTACATGAGCTGAATGGAGGGGTTGAAGACAAAACAAGGCAGCAGAAAACCTGCATTTAACTTCAAAGTGTCAGAAGCAGGTAAAATGCAGACCTTCACTTTTACGTGGAGCTCTTCTTTGGAGAGCAATTTAGTACAAACACCAACGTAGCTCTTCTTTAAGTGCTCTTACTCACTGACCTCCTTTTAGTGTTTATTAAAGCCAACTGTGATGATTTCCTTTGGCCCTGAAAAAATGGAAAAGATTTTTTTTTTCTCCCCAAATCTTATATATCACCATTTATGTCTTTGATAGAAAAAAAGGCTTCCTCCAATATTGCTTAAGCATGACTCAGTCATCAGATAAATAATTCACAAAAACCTCAGGTAGTCTAATAGTAAATACTGACATAAGGTTACTGAAACTGGATATTAAAAACAACAGAGAAAGTTCATTAATAATGCCATGTGTGACACCAAACCAATAAAAAGTTTACCTACTTCATGGTTTTCTTTGTATAAATTTGCAATGAATTACTGCAATGCAAATTACAGGTAAGGGAGACTAATGAGTACGTAAGAGTTTACGCACTGTGAATACGGGCACGTGACAGAGGGGTCAACCCAAGGTTTGTTCATCTCGGAAGCAAAAAAAAAGAAATACATTCAAGTGTATACATTAATAGCAAACTCCCTAAAGCAATTAGAAATTACTTATATTTATCTTGGAAGTACCTAATAGTGATAAAACAATTATTAATCTTCATTTAATAAATTCAAAATATTGAGACTATCAGGTAAGAGTTCTTTATAATGGAAATAATATTCATGGTTACGAGTTTTCTTCTCCACAAAGAGAAACTGCTTGACAATTCTGACTATCACACCTAGCAGCTTTAACCACCTGATTACTGACACGGATACTGCCATCAAAACTAAAAATATAAAAGTTATTATCCGCTGCAATTACAGCAACATGCATCACAGACGCTGGTTTCCATGGCAATTAAATATACAATACTACTTTAATGCATACAAATCACAACTCTTAGATCTCACCGATGGGTTTAAAAGTCACATTTCAAGGGGCTTAAAAGTCACATTTCTGAAGGAAAAATGTTGATGGAAAGAAAAAGTGCGTTATTTATAGGTTGACTTTATTCTGGAGCAAAAGTTGCTCTAGAGCAACAGCAATTACATCTGGAGTACAGTGCGTCTTCTGAAATGAGCAGGAGCTTCATAAATATTCCTTGCCTGGGAATGTCCAGCAAAAGGCCAGGGTTTGGGAGAGGAGCAGAACTGGTGCTCTGAGGCAGAGCCGGGGTGTCCCAGCCGTCCCGAAGCACTGGTCTCCGGCTCTCCCCAGCCCTGCAGCCCGGCTGACCCCCGCCACTACCCGCAACTCTAACAGGACCATCAGATGAAGCTTTGTACCAAAGCTGAGGAAATCACTCCTTGACTTATTGAGGATGCAACATATTTAAACACTTACTTACACAAGAGCGTGCAAAAAATACGTAAAAGACTATATTCTTACAGACCAAGCATTACAATTTCCAGTAATATAAATTACCCTCTTATCACTAACATTCTCTAAGGAACAAGGAACCTCACACGTACCTAGGGCCAACGTAATTATACAATTTGAAATTTCATAGGACTTAAGTGAACACAGCTTGTTATTTCTGCACTGCATAAGCATACTATCTTCTTGACAACTGTTAATGTTTCTCATCAATATTAATGGCTAGATGGCTGTTAAAGAAAAATACAAGCCTGAATAATATCCTGCATGACCCGACGGTTTTTCAGAGACTCCTACATTCCCACAGAACTAGCTAAACCCAAAGGAACTAAAGCAGATGTAGTAAAATGATTCGTCATTGTAACAGCTCTTCAGAGATTAAATAGAAGATCCGTCTGTGTCAAAATTACGTTCCTGGTGCACACAACCCCCCAACCCCACCCTTTGCCTGTAAAACCAGAAGATCAGTTTTCTTATGAAATTCTACACTGCCAAAACCAGAAGAGACAGGGATTTGTATCTAGCTTATTCTGAATAACTTCCGTAAGAAAGCCAAGGTTTTGTATATAATAATCTTTCTCTACATAGAAAGGCAGCCAAACCAAACTTTGTTTTCAATTAAGTTCTGGACAAAACACTGCAGTATAAACACACAACCATACAACCAGTAAAAATTTCCAGGACCATACATCTATTTCTGGTTATTTTGTTGAACACATCACATCAAATCAATTTGTTTATGGTTACAGGGCACAAGTCACTGCCAGGCAGCGGAACAGCAGCTCAATGTCACATCTAATTAGCAGCACCAAGACAACAGCACACCTAGAAGCCAGATTTTCATACTCTTACTGGTCATCACTTATTAAAATTGCCACAACTATTAAACTGAAAAAGATCTTTACACTGAAGAAGTCAAATACTGGCAATTTGCTTTGTAAAAGAAATCAATACCTAGATATATTTACTTTGCACTTGAAAAAATATTCTAGACCCCACACACACATAAAAAACCCAATATATCCGAAGAATGATTTAGAAACTGAACATTAGCTGTAAATTGGAATCAACACGCTATCTGTCTTTGCAGCCTGACTTCTACAAATTTTTTTTGAATCTTTCATGGAATCATAGAATAGCTTGGCGTGGAACGAACCTTCACGTTGCAGCTTTCTCTCCATATAATTAATGTGATCATATAATTGACTAAGAAAACAGAACTTTTTCCCCCTAAAATGGGGTATCTAAGTGACAACAAACCAGAATTGGTGTAACTACTTAAAGAGCTGAATATCCTCCATTTTTAGGCTATGAAAAATCTTTATTAAAATGGATGTCCAAAACCCAAACAAAACAAAACCCACGTAGCTATGCCACAAAGATTTCTGTTAAATGTTTGAGACTGGGATTGTGTATTATCAGAAGGCTTAGTCATGATTCTGGCAGAAATCTCTCCCATAATTTACCTAATTTACTATTTCTGGAGGTAGGAGAACATATGAGTTCTCCAGAAACCAATGTGGGGTCTCCAGACTCCAAACTACTAACACTGAAGCATGCAAAAGTGCTACACTCCAACCCCCACCAGCACACCCCCCCCACTCTTGAGTTCTCCAGAAGCCAATTTGGGGGGGTTTGTTTAGTTTGGGGTTTTGGGGGGGGGGGTTTAAGTACCTCCTGCCTCAGGGAAGTAATATATACCACTTCCTTATCTCCCTACCTAAGGTAAGTGGAAGAATGAATAGGAAATTATGTCAAGCTTAAAAACTTTTTTTCCCTTCAGCACTCACTGTAGCTTCATATATGCTGGTTTTATGCTCTATTATTTTTAAATTAGCAACAGATCTTATTGATAGCTGGTGAAATACACATGAAAAATACCCCGCAGATTTCATAACACAACATATTTCTATTTCCCTTTGCTTCGTTTCTCCTCTGCCACCAAAAACAGAACTTGCTTGGGACTTGGGAACCTTCCCCAAAGAATTACAACTCACTCAATTTAAAAACAAACAAAGAATTAGTAACATAGAATGTCTGCAAATAAGTATTTGTAAAAAATTTGTACTGAACAAGGCAGGTGGGAGGGGAGAAAACTGTCAACTGCACATCTATGATAGAAGTTGTCCTTAAGTAGGTCTGATTTGTTTAGTTAAAAGTTGTAAATATTTGTAAGGTGGTAAACATTTTTTATACATATTACAGGGATGGAATCTGCATCAGTTCTGAAACCATGAGTTATTTGTTTCTTTGATTTCTTGACTCAAGTATGAATAATTCAGTTTACTTAGTAATTTGAATGAGCTTTATCGAACAAAAAAAAATAAAAGTTGCATCCAAAAAGTTGATTATATCCCATCCTGTGGGATATAATCTTGAATACTTGATATCAGGTCATGGTACTATACTTACTATCACTGTAAGACTGTTGGTGGAACAGCCCAAAAAAAGTCACTGTTCATAAATGGCACATTCAATACTCAGTATTCAGAGTCTGAAGTTTTTCTTAAATTGATACTTTTTAAAATATTTGATTTGAAATGCGACATGTTTAAGAGATTAGAGCTCTGTAGAAAAACCAAATGTGCAATGTGATGAATGGTGAAATACCTTACAGTAGAAAAAGTAAAAGAGATGAAATATCTTACAGCAAAGCTTCAGAATACAAAATTACAAGTTTAATTATTAACTTGCTCACAATTTGTTACATGGTCACTTAACTTCCACCATAGTTCAACAGAACAAGAGATGTGTTAAGTCAAAAACATTGTTTGTTTTTATAGCCTCTGCAACACACTAAAAAGCCTGAGAAAATTCAGTCAGCACTGGGGGGGGACGGTAAAAAAATACTGTGTATGTACAGGTGGGGAGGGAAAAGAGAATGAAGATAAAGACCCATTAGATCTGTATTGGAGAACTGAGTCTGCAAGTCCAAAGGTACGGCACCATGCCAAACCACTCCTAATTTTCCCGTTCCCATGATCTCTATTTAAAGCCTTACTAATTTACATCAACTACCAAGAAATTCATAGCTTAAATTCACATTTTCAACTACCTACTTGTGTACAGTGTTACACTCAAGTACTGACCACTGTGCATATATTAAAATATATTTACCAAAGAATAGTATGAAGAGTTGTCTCTTTTGCAAGACAAAAAAAAAAAAGACCATTTGGGGAGTTATAAAAGCAAAACGATCAGCACATTGCTTTATTTTTTACTTAGGACTCTGTTAGCCTGTAATGCCAGAAGAGAATCATAATGAATAAACATGTGTGTTCATCATGCAAAGCTTGCCCTTCTTAATGAACTCTCACGGTTCACAAAAATAGCCTTTGACTTGCGTACTTTAATACCATTTGAAGAAGAGCACTGCAAGATAATTAAAACCGAGGTAATTCTACACTGCTAAGTCATACAAATACCAAAAATAGAATGTAACTTAGACGTTTTCAGCGGAAGCATCATTGCTTTTTTTTTTTTGCCATTTTCATACAAGGTTACAAGCGCACACAGCCAAGGTTAAAAACAACACACGAGGATCATGACTTGTGCATGACGGTGAGAATCAAGTACTATGTTGCTTGTAATTATTGAAAGAGCTATGGCTTTATTACATAGGAATAAATGTGTTTGCTTCCCTGAAGAATATATGGTTTTTTTAAGGGCCCTTCTCCATGGCAGCCGACAGTGGTTGACAGGGATAAACACAGCCCTGATGGGAATAAGCAGCAAGACCCAGCCCTGCCCAAAAGCAAGCGGAGAGGGACAGGGGTGGCCCCACAGCAGCAGGACCCTCTCAGCAGCCCGGCTGCCCTCTCGGGGTGGGTGACCCTGCCCTGGCGTGGGGCCTGTGGGGCCAATTCACCCCTACAGAAAACCAGAGATGTTTCCTGGGGCTTGTTGCAGCTGTATGGTGCTGGGGGAACACCAACAGCAGCGTTTAACAAGGACCTTGGGCCAGCAGAGGGACTGGAGCCAAACTGCACTGTCTCCTGGTTTTAGTCTCTGCCTGGCTAAATACTTACCTTTTTTCAAAGAGAAGTTCAAAACCATGGACTTTACAAATCACTGTGCTTTCTTCAGGAAAAGCATTACACAGGTACTCATAGGGATATAAAGAGACACATCCAAGTGCATATGAAAATGAGACTCACTCAATGAGTAATGAGACACTTTGAAATGGCTATCAAACCTCTGTCTCCAGACTTAATTGATGCTCAGAGTTAATATCACAACTTAATCCTTAATACAGGATGATGAAATATGATTTTCTGAAACTGTTAAATACAAACAAATTGCAATACTAACAATAACCAATTAAAAATTAACCCTTACATTAGCTAAGACCCCTAGCTAACAGCCATGTTATACCAAGTATTCAAGATAAATAGCAGCAATGCTCAGAGAAGAGAACTAAAGGGTATGTTAGGGGAACGGGTGAAGCAATAAACTGATACTAAAAAGAAGCATGTATACACATACAGAGCAATCATTCACATTTCGCATATCAGCCATACTCTCTCTCTTAGAGATGGCATTGCTTTAAAGTGTTTCTGGCCAACTGATAGTCACTAGCTGTCTGCTCATTCAGCATTCTCAACTGCTATTCTTATTCTTTCTTTAATAAATAAGCAGAAACGTACCTATAGATAGATAAAAGGATGACTGTCATGCACTTCAAGTTCATGATCTACTTGCAAAACCTTCTGTGTCTTACATAATGGTTGGCTTAACATTGCTTTCCTACATTTGGATTTAGGCTGGTGCCTCAACAGAAATTCTACCCTTAAAAAAAAAACCCCAATCAATTTATTCTATTAACAATATAATTTATATTCCTGTACTTTGCACTGAGCAATATGTAATGTTTGAAGGTTACCTAGTAATCTGTAGGACTGCTAGACAACAGCCACCAAGCAGCACATAGCAAGGAAAAAAAAGAATCTGGCTTGAAGGATTCCTTTCAGAAGTTGGTAAAGTTATTCCCCAATAAAACTTAAATAAAAAAAAAGAAATTATGTTTCAACATCAATGGTTTATTTTCTATTTTGATATAGACAGAAGAGGGAATTAGCTTGCACCCCTCCTGTGCTATAAGTGCTTTGCTGAAAAGGAGGCCCAGGACACAATCAGTCAAGACCTATATCACATCTTTCCCTGAACCGTTCCTCCTGCAACCACAGCAACATTCCTTGCTTCTCTTCTACTGTAGCTTTAAAATACTTATTTCAGCATTTGAAGAGTTATACAGTGGGTTGGGGGTTTGGCAATATCAAAAAAGATCTCCTTGCTCCACTAAATTATTTTTCGAACGTGCAGAAAAGAGTGTATTCTGTCCAGGACACACTTCCAATGCCTTTAAAGGTTTCTACTTCCAGCTGTCAAAACAAATCCAGAAATGAAACTAATCTCTGTAAAAGTAAATTGTGTGTTCTTAGCTAGAATCAGATTCTTTGCTTTCTGGTAAGTCTCGTTTACTTTCATTCCAATTATTAGATATGAGAGAATATTGCTTTAATGACCTTTCATAAAATTACTTCCTCCTAGCAGCTATTTTTAAAGCTCAAAAATTAATTACAATTCTTGGTTACCTCAATCATATGCAACCAAGACTGTGGTTCCTAATGCACTTCCACACATCAGTTGGCAAGAATCTGAATGCCTTTGCTCACAACTGCAGCCAAAAGTTTGTTCCTAGTTATTACAAACATATTTTTACAATATATGTTATTTCAGATTCTCTTCCAATAGCTAAAGCTTCAAGAACTGTAGTGGAAATAGAAACATTTATCAAACCTGGCAAAAAACTTCGTTTAAAAATAGAATTCTTTGCTCAAATATTGTTTGCAAGGAATAAAAACCCATCGTAGATGTTCCCATGCTTTTGGCTAAACAGCCACTGCAACCAGACTGCAGAAGTTAAATAAATGAAAGAAAAATATTACATATTTACTACTTTGTCTCTCCAGCAGGTCTGTAAGCTCAGGCAGAGCCTTGATGCAATTTTGTTACAGAGTTTTTAGGTTAAAACTGCCTCCTGCCTGAAGTGCCTGCAACACACAGAAATTTTACTCTGCCTAAATCCATCCCCGTAAAAATACTTCTAGACCGGTCTCAAGACTAAATCACTTTTTTACGTATTATTTTTATTAAACTAGCTGAAATGAGTTCAGATAGCTCTGCTGACCTCCCCCACTGTGTAACAATACACCCTGTTGTGTACTATTTAGTGAGGAAGAGTGTAAAATTTGAATAAAAAGACTTTTTTTAACAGCTGGCAGTGCCTGGCTGCCAGAGCCCCTCTGAACAGGGTCCTGAGCAGCCTGAGCCAGCTTAGCCCTGATCTGGGTGGAGCTGGGACCGCATTACCTCCAGAACTCCTTTCCATTCTAAATTATCTGACTCTAGCCTAATAACCAAAGAGATACCTTGTCCAGATATCATTTAAATCTTATTTGGAATTTTATATATATATTTATTTTTATGAAGAAATGCTTGAAATCGAGCCAATTTGTCTGCTGAAGCCAGCTGTTTAATGTTTCTGATAGTACAACCACACATTTCCCGGGCGTTTCTAACCTAGAGATAACATACATTAATCAGGTACTTTAAAGATTCCACCCTAGCCAAATATTTACAGCTGCTCTACTCCCATGACCTTACTCCTCCTCTGACTTTGGTGGTGGCAGTATTCTTGCCACACATCCTCTGCTGTCTGGTTATACAGCTGAATTGATGCAGTTATTCATCATACACCTGGTCTACTGCACCAAGCTAATAGTCCGTATTTGCTCTCCCTTACTACCATGCCTGATTCTCCTTTAATAATTAACAGATATTACACCTCTAAGTGCTGCTTAGAAAACTGGTTTGGTTAAGCAATAGACTTCCTAGCACCTAGCATATTTTCCTTACCGGAATCTTTCAAAGAAATTCTGGTTAACCAAACTCTTTTCCCTCCCCGAGCATCTTATTTTTCCTTGCTGGCCCTCCTTCAGGCTCCCACGCTGAACACCAAGCGCAGTATTTTGCTCCGAACACATCTTACCGTACCACTTAAGTGGAGACCCTTCTTCAGATCAAAACTGCCTGCAATTCAGGCAAACTTACACAGAATCATCGAATCACTTGGGTTGGAAGAGACCTTCAAGATCATTGCGTCCAACCATAAACCTATGCCAAAACCACCCCTAAACCATGTCCCTCAGCACCATGTCTACCCGTCTTTTAAATACCTCCAGGGATGGCGATTCCACCACCTCCCTGGGCAGCCTGTTCCAATGCCTGGTATCATCAGACTTAAAAAACCAAAACCAATCTTACTCACCGACAAACTCCCTCCTACCTCTCCCTTATTGCCCTGTACTTTAACAGGACAGCACAACTAAGAAAACTCAGGAGCACACTCAAAATTCTTATTTCATAAACAGTCAGCACTGGACTTCAGCCCTCTAAAGAAAAGCAACAGTTCAAAGACATAAATGCCTGCCCAAAGGAGGTATAGTTGTTTTGTTGTAGGTATCACAAAAAAATCAAGTTATCCAGACCAAAAAAATATATTCACTTGCACACCACAGCTACCTGTTTCTTTACCATTTTGAGTTATTTTATTGGATTTGAGTCATACATATTGGATCTATCCTGTATTGCCCAGAGTTTCCCCCCTCCCAAATACTTAATACGCAAGCAGCTAGAGCCCTCCAAGTTTGGGGGTTTTTCTCTTATTTTTCTAGTCTGTGAAATGCTTCCTTTCCATAATTTCTGACCCTTTACGTAAAATGACTTCTGCCATTCTGAGACTTCAGCCTCACTGCATAATCTAAATCCATCGACAAGCAACTTAACTCCCTGCCACCCCACAAGAGGTAAAGTTTGACCCAGGCTTCAACAGCGCCTCAGTTACTTCTTTACTATGCCCCCCGTGAATAGGAAAAAAAGATTGAGGCAAGTGAAAATCACTGGTTTGAAAGGGGGAGAGATTACAGTAGAGAGGGACCACGTTTGCTTGGGTTATGAAGTTACAAACACCATAATCCTGTGCTCACTTCACCTGTAGTTCACGTTGTTATGTAAAGTGATTGTATCTTTAATTTACAAGCCGCTGTACAGCCTATTCTTACTATATTCCCACAGATGTGCAATTTAACTACTAAGGAACCTAAAAACAGATTTCTGCAATTGCTCTGAAAAACACCACCTCTGTGTTTCTTGACTTCTGTATATCAGAGCTGTAAACACTGGTCAACTTCAGGTAAGCCAAGCCCAATTTCTCAGGGGTCATTGACTATATTTACAAGAATCTACATATTTTAAATGCATGGCCAATTTGTCAACCATGAGATTTCCATTTAGATTTAACCGAAGAACAACAACTGATGTTTTTCATTTTATATATATACACACACACTAATCTATATAGATTAGGTCCATGTATTTATATATATGCACAACTTGTAAGTGTATATATATTTATATATTTGCTTAGATGTGAAAAACTTTATGGCTGTTTTTATAGTTAAAAAAATCCTTTCTGCATATCTGGCCTCAGATTTCCAAAGGGTTTTTTTTGGTTTTGTTTTCTTCCATCAGCTAGGGAAGATACATAGCTTCAGTTAACATCAAATGGATCTAAGGGTGCGCAGACATGATACTTGTTCCAAACTAAGCACCTAAAAGTGGAAACAGATGACATGAGTAAAGATCTGAAGATACTAACTTTTGGTTAAAATATTTGCAAAGACATTAGTTCAAAGATTCTATTTATCTTACCAAAACTTTAATGGAGGCAGCCTTTTAACAGACAGCATTAAGGGAAATGCTGCATTGTCTAACGACGATTCATTACGGATTACTTCCAATACGCAGGTGTCCTTTGCAGACCATCAGTCTGCTACATCTAACCTTAATACACTGGAATGACCTTTTAGTCATTTCATTTGTATGACAGGGACCAGCAATTCCATTTTTGATCCCCAAGGCTTCTCCAGGGCAATTGCTACACTGCTCAGCCATATTGCTTTCTCAGTTCTATTTGCCATCATTATACATCACTGGGAGAACATGCACTACACTGGCATTACAAAATGCTTGTTTATACTTTTTTTTTTAATTATTGAAAGTATTTTTAAAATGCTTGGTAACCCTAAAGAAAAAGCAAGAAGAATCACTTATCCTGCACTAATAATTATCTTAACATGCACTTTTGCCCACAAAGCAAGATTTCGCTCCCGCTGTTCTACAGACATAAAATAGCCACAGTAACTAGCGAAAATAATGACAACATAGAAATACTCCAAACACTATTCTCATTCACTGTAGCCTCCAGATGCTGAGCTCCACCCTGACAGACCTATAAGAGACTTGTAACACTAAGAGACAAACATCTAATTTCTGCTTCAGCTAGTGATTGAAGAGAAAGAAAGGAAGAAGAAAAAAAAAAAAGAACAGTCATTTCGAGATAATGTTCAGTTAAATAATTACAGCATTCTAGGAAGGTAAGACATGACACATGTAACAACACTGAATTACCTCGAGTCCAAGAGCCTGAACTACTTAACTCATTTGACTTCATAAAGATAGCTACATTACATAAAAGTATACTCAGAATAAGGAATTCCTCCCACAAAATTAAAGGGTTTCTTTGCAGTCACTCAGGTTTTTACGCCTGTATTTTGACACTTGAACCAAAAAAATTAAGACTGCTTGATATCAACTATTTGTGGTGTATGAAAATTCATTTCTATACCACTGAAGGGCATCAAATACCTACATTAAAGAATGGTAGGTTCCTTAGTTAAATCAGTAATACTACTAATTATTATCATACTATATATTATTAATTAAGGATATTTTAAGAAATATCCGTTCCAAATTTCCTACTAGTGTTTAACCTGATTATGCTTTTCTTTAAGCTAATGTAATTGATAATTTAGCTGGTGTAAATATAAAAGTGAGAATCAGAACCAAGCAGCTGAGATTTCTTCTGCTAATGAGAATGTTTATAGACAAGCCATTTTGTGAAAAGCAAAACTAAGGAATCAAATGTAATTTGCCCTATAAGCTCTCCTCTTCCCTTGACTACATTTGTGCCAGGAGTTACCAGATTCCCACACTGCCTTAGCACCATTTGCCTGTCTTCCTATCTCCAGATCTTTCTTTTCAGGAAAATCTTTGTTTTTGAGACTTAAACGAAGTTCAACCACACTTGAAAAAGCGGTTAACTATCTAAAATATTACTTGGTACAAATTCACTTTCAAACAAATAGGCAGAGCAACTGTTCAAGTCAAGCAGAACCATGAAAAAATACATTACCTTCATCAACCTATCACTAAATAGCAATGGACTGGTACGCATATTTAATTAACATACAATTAATGTTCAAGAATAATTGAATACAAACCCTTCTCAAAACTCATCAGAAGGGTAACTGATGAAATGCAGACAGGAGCGCAGATGCACAGAGCCATCAACCAGAGAGATGCTCACGCTTCTGATTATTAAAAGAAAAAATAAAATCAATGCAAACAGCTGCACTTATGCAACTATAAGGGTAAACCACATTAAGTGTATAGTATGTTGCAGGCCAAAGCAGATGTGTAAGAATACCACCATGTTATGCCAGGTGCCTACAAGTGAGAGCAGCCCTTGCTGCCCGTGAGCCCAGGACGGAGAGGAACGGAGGCCCGACAGGTATCAGATAAGCGAAACACAGGCTTGTCGAAACCATGATCCAGCCACACCTTTCACAGTGCTTTCACATTCCTGCTGGCTGCCCACGCTATTCATCATCCTCTTCAGGTTCCCTAAAGACTTGCAGAGTAACTGGATACCTTTCCCCATTGATGTACAGCGTGCGTTCCGAGCAGGGAATTCGGGGAAAGATGGGAAGATGAATGCCATGAACTCCATCAGCTCTCAGGATGTCCATTAACTAAAAGCAAGCAGTAGTTTTGGATACTCCGATGCCCCTACGGGCATTAAAAGTGAGCAACAACAGCCAAGCAAACTTCTGTTACAGAACTGACAGATGACCCACCAACATAAGGACATTTCCAGTTACGCAGCAGCCTGTAATAACCAACCTGTTCGGGTCTCCTCCACTTCATACATCCCTCTAAAGCCTATTCTTAATGCTGAAGAACGTGCTCACCAGGTAAGACACCAACTAGTAAGTACCAATCCATCTACCTCTCTGCTCCCTACATTACAGTTCGTCACCCAGAACATCTCCACTTCCAATGGCCCAGTTCAGCAGCCAAACATATACCCTTTTGTTTCACTCTGGCTCTTTCATTTTGCCAAAAGGAGTTGCTAAAGAGTTGATATTGCTCCTAGCCTCGTTACGCCCTTTTCAAACTATCAAATGAAAAGTAGAAACTTTCCAGGAGGCCATGCTGCAACAGGTTTACTTTACTTCAAGAAACGGCCTGCCAAAGTTACCCACCAGTCTTAAGTGTTTTAGCAGGAGTTAAAGACTCTTGTCAAGTCTCCAAATTCAATCTGCCAACTTGGGTTACAAAAACAGACAAACAACACAACAAAACAAAATAGCAACAAATAAACCACATAATTTGGGTAAAATACTGCTAAAAATAAGTTAACTCCTCTTAGACATTCGTTTGCGCACAAGAACTCTGCTCCTTTTCTAGTACAGTCCACGGCAGGAATAAATAGGAACAAGGGTAGATAAAACTGTGTAGCAGCATTTAACATAGTGCAGGAGAGCATGGGAAGGTGTCAGACAACCCATAAAGAGTAACCCCAAAATTAAATGCAAGATCTAACTGCAGGCTCTTGATGAACTTCCAGGGAAATGCCACTCAGTAGGTTTAATTGCTCAAACTTTGAAAACTGTGAACAAGGCAACTGAATACAACAGTATTGAGAAGAAAAGTCTTCTCGGAAGTTATCACTGCACTTCAGTTGATAAAACAGGTGAATTGTTCATACTTGGAACCTAGGGCATCACCAGATTACTGAAGGCACTAAGGGGTCAGAAGTTAAACATCAGCTGTTCTTCAGTGACTCCAAGCACTTGCCTATCCTTTGACAATCTGCAGAAATGACAATGTCATTTTCTCTTCCTTAACTGCAAGATGAACTTCCAGATGATGAACTACTTGTGAGAGTAACTCACAGCTGAGCTACCACTGAGCAACTTGCAGCCAGAAACAAAACACCCCTACAGCTTCGCCATGGGTCAAACCCTACATGCCTTACACAGATTTTAGAAGTTACCTGGTTTTAGGAGAGCATGTGAGCACCAAGTGCCAGTATCTCACTATTTCTTAACATGTATTTTTATTCATGGCCACAGGCTCCTCTTTCAAGACTCTTTCTATCCCCCTTGCCCCCCTCTCAAGGCTTTCTCTCTTTGTGATGTTACAACCCAGAAAACACGTATTTGTTCAGTGATTCAACATTCGAACACAGGCTCTCTTCCTATTCATTTTTTGGGAGACATAATCGTTCACCAACACAAGGTAACAGTTTTCAACATGCCCAACAGTTTACTTGGTCAGGTCCTGATTTGGTAGGGAAACGTTACACCACCGCTAAACCCATTCACATGGGTGAATTAGTTTCAGTACAATTATCACCTTAATGGGAACAGATCCCATTCTCTCAATCCAGAAAGAAAAAATCGTGTACGTCAAGGTAACTTGTATAAAGGGGCTCTGAGAAAATACGTTTAAAAACTGGAAGACATATGGCCAGGCTGTCACTTGGTAAAAATCCCCATATAATAATTTCATTTAAAGTCTATTTTCTTCACATCTTTCAGTGGAAAACACTTGAGTCAAAATTTCCCAAGTTGATAGAGAACATTTCATGTTAAACATGACATAGTAAAATGCTTGAATTTAAAATTAAAAAAAAAAACCACACATTTTTGAAAATGCAAGTTAGACTTACAGTTTTAAGAGTTCAGAATTCAAATACACAAGCTAACACCATCACCACATTCCAAACCAAGTGCCTATTTTGGAACATATAACTTCAAGAAGGTAAAACTCAGAAACCATTCACTAATGCAACAACATTTCAAGAGAGAGGAGAGGCCTGGACTTGTCCCCCATCCCTCTCCTTCCACTCCAGCCACATGCAGGAACCACCAACCTGAGCTGCTGCCTCTTCTGGCCATACAACTTTGCAATAGCACAGAACAAAATAGTTCAGAAGGTCATTCCAGAAAAAAAACTGAATTACCCAGAAACCACTTTGTTTACTCTAGTCAATAAAACACTGTTATCTCTCTTACAATAGGCCATACTGTTTATACAAACAAAGTTAGCTTTCATGCATCAACCATCTATTTATTTAGCAAGATCAGCTATCACTGTAAATCAATTTCTTTGCAAATGAGAAACAGCAGCTGTAAAACCTACTTAAAACTCTTCTCTGCATCCAATATTTGGACATACAGCAGAACATATGACAAAAATACAAAAAAAATAATCAGCACCACATCTAGTGATGCACTAAACCACAATGCCTCTCAGATTTTACAAGCATTAACGAAAAGAGATGGTGTAGTGTTTACATAATAGTTTTATATTTAAAATATAAAATTTGTAATTAAAAAGCACGACAAGAAAAGCTTACAATTGCTATTCAAAGTAGGTACTATCACGAGGATATGGAAGAGAAGCAACTTAAAGTTAACTCAAAGAATCTGTACTACAGGTTGGTTATTATCGGAGTAAACTTCAAGGAAAAAACACATAGCAAAAATGAATATTGTTTATCAGCTCTGTAAAAAGCATTAAAAGAATAGAACTAATCCCTGACCAAGCTTGAAAATTTTATATAATTTTTGTCCTAGAACAGCCCTACAGAGAGGTCTTACAAAGGTGAATTCACCCAACGCAGCCATCTACAAGGCTTGTGCCTCTTCCATGACTCCTGGATGGACCAGGAGCTCAGTACTCCTCTTTCAGAGCACAGCACCCTGCAAAACAGCAACTCAGAAGACCCCGACTGAATAGGCAGTATCACCAACTGACAGCTGCAATGCTACTCGGTTACAAAATCTATCAGAGATTTAGATGAGAATTAAGTGTCTTCGAAACAGACTTATTTCACAATACAAGTCAGGTATCCGGCTGCAGAAGAACTCTTCCCGAATTTGAGTACCAAGGGCAAGTTCTGTTGGCAGCTCTTCAAGTAAAGAGTTGGGGATGGGGAAGCACAAGCACGCGCACAGAGAGTTAAGCCCTGCTCATTACAGATTTTGCTCACTCAAGTTATTTTATTCATTAACCTTTTCACCTGGTATTTTAAGTTTGAAACTCAGCAAGTCAGACTCATTGCAAGCAGCCAACCTCTGCAGAACTCCAGGGAAGTTCAGAAGGATCATAGAATCATAGAATCACTTGGGTTGGAAGAGACCTTCAAGATCATCCAGTCCAACCATAAACCTATGCCAAAACCACCCCTAACCCATGTCCCTCAGCACCACGTCTACCCATCTTTTAAATACCTCCAGGGATGGCGATTCCACCACCTCCCTGGGCAGCCTGTTCCAATGTCTGATAACCCTTTTGATAAAGAAGTTTTTCCTAATATCCAACCTAAACCTCCCCGGCACAACTTGAGGCCATTTCTTCCTGTCCTGTCGCTTGTCACTTGGAAGAAAAGATTGACGCCCACCTTGCTATGACCTCTTTTAAGTAGCTGTAGAGAGTGAGAAGGTCTCCCCTCAGCCTCCTCTTCTCCAGGCTAAACAATCCCAACTCCCTCAGCCGCTCCTCATAAGACTTGTTCTCCAGACCCCTCACCAGCTCTGTTGCCCTTCTCTGGACATGCTCCAGCACCTCAATGTCTCTCCGATACTGCAGTGCCCAAAACTGAACACAGCACTTGAGCTGCAGCCTCACCACGGCTGAGTAAAGGGGCACCATCACTTCCCTGCTCCTGCTGGTCACACCATCGACTGCAAACTCAGAGATTAGGGGAAAGTTACAGGTTTGGATGCACACAATGCATTTAGTTCTGTCTGCTGCCAAATGCAGTGAAGTGTGGCGAGCACTGCTTTCTACCTGTAAGGGCATGCATGCCCAAGGAGGCAGTACATGACAACTCCTGGATGGTTTACAAGCAGGCAAGAAGTATGAGGTCAAGCTGTGACTACAGCGATGACATCTGGTTCTAAGCAACTGCCTGAATACACACACACTAAAAAAATAAATAAATAGCTGTTAGTGGTTTTTTTTCTTTTGTGTCTTCTTTTCTTTTTTAAATGCTCCTATTCAATAGTCTCTGAGCAGTAAAGAGCTACAGTGCATTTTCACAGAAGGTCTCATTAAATCACAGAAAAGCTTTCTGAAGGCCCAAGTCAAAAAGCTTTAATGTTTAGGATGAGACCGAAAAAAATCCCAATGGCCTTCAAGTTTATTTGAAAGACGGATTACAGAATATTATGTAAGGCGCAAATCTCAGAACTATTCCCCATTGTATTTACAAATATTATCAAATTTTACAAGATCATGAATTTTCATAAAAAGTGACATTTTCAAAAAGCTTCTCTTGCTTTAATCCTCCTCCTTTCTTTTGACAGGATTAAATGCTGAAATGGCAGGCTGTTAAATAAGCACACTGAAATGCCAACTGTGAGGCATTTAACTCCGTGTATTTACAAATTAATGTTTCACAGTTGCTTCAAATTTTGACATTATAGTTTAGTATCTTCAGGCAACTCATTTCAGAAGGTGCTGGATTTGATTTACATTATTTCTCATTTTAGATTCATATGTTACAGTACTGGAAAACCTTTAAGTTCCCCTTAATCCCTGATAAAGGAAATTTAGTTTTATGAAAGGCTGAGAAATATTGCTTTGTTTTTATAAACTGGTACCAACCAGTCTGCCTACAGCAATTTCAAAGTTACCATTAAATTTGCCTATAAAAGCCCATATTCATCAAGATAACTCCACCAAAAGAAGCAAAGATCACAACCTATATATGTGTATGCATACACACACAAACTCAGAGTGCAATATTGAAAGACTGTGTCACTGGTCTTCCCCTTCAGTTACTCCAGCGCTGACCACAGTGGTCAGAATGAACTGGAGAAAACATCAGGAAGAATTCCTAAAAAAAGTGGTGGGATGCTTACCTTAATTCTTAAATTCTTTCTAGTATTAGGTTACTTTAGAGGGTATGGCTCCTGAGACAACTGCTGCAGAAGTATAGCCCTATGGGCTATCAGATGTGGTGTTTTAGATGGAAATTTCTACTTTGCAGAATATGAAATGCAGTTTCTGTTAGTATTTACAGAAGGAGTTTCCAAGCCAAACAATAACAACAAAAAACACACCACCACAAACCACCCACCACCACCAAAACCAACACGTCTTACTACATATAGGAATACAAACCTGTGGCTACTCCTGCAGTACCTCAGACAATGTATTAGTTGAAACCATAATTTAAAGGTGTTTTCTTAGATTATCTAACTTGATTATTTCAAGATGAATAACTATTGTCCTGTGCTCCTGAACTTCTATGAAAAAAAACCCAACAGATTTACAAGAAAAGTTGCAGATATATTGCTAACTGACATTTCAGCGGACACGACCATTCACAATTATGACATAGCCTCGTATCTGCAAACATACACATAATTGTTTAGACATATCAAATTATTTAGCCATCAAACACCTGTCCAGTAATCCAATGCTGCTAATGATGTCTAATAGTACAGCCTATCCATACATAATTAAGTTTTACATAGCAATGCAGTGATTAATGTTAACTCCAGCAGCATGTACTACTAATTAAGATATTTAAGAATGTTTACATGTGTCATGTGGGAATGTGCCAAATCACCTCTCTGAAGACTTACTGGTGTTTCAGAGTGATTTGGTAAACAGCTTAGAAGCCTGAGACACCTTTGTATTGTAACAGACACTTCAATAATACTCCAGATATGCTCAATAACACAGCAATTTTTTTCAAAACTGATTTTGACACCTACTAATATTCCATAAATAATGAGATCAGATTAAAGTCACGCCAAAATTCATTATAAAATATTAAACCTGTCTGATCTTTTATCACTACTACTGACATAATAAAAAGAATGAAAATGCCAGGAAGTATAGAAAGTCATAAGAATTTTCCTCAGGAGCACTGTAGAACATAGTCTGAATCAGAGGATGTATTGTCATGCCTATGCAAGACTCAGCAGCTTTTAAACCAGAATAAATTTACCTACTTTTTACTTCAACTTAAGTCTATCACTTCTCCTCCATAGTTTCTGAAGTTAGTCATTCCAACAACTTAATCTCAAATAATTATTGCACATATCAGCATTAAAAGGATTCCATATTCAGAAGTTTAGTATTGCAATGAGCTGCCTTGCAGTTAACATTGCATTAGAGCTAAAAATCACGATTAATGATACAAGTAAACTTTTTGTTTGAAAAATACCACAATGTCTTTTCTTTATAACTTCCTATTTAACTATTCAAACAGTTACCATTTCTCAGAAAAAAAAATGAAGCTCCAAGGTTAAGTGTGTTAGCAACACTTCTTTTGTTGAGGATCCTTGGCAATATTCTTAACACCCAGCAAGTTTTCCTAGTATTTTATAACTTAACTTGAATATTTAACCTGATTATCAAAGGAAGAGACTTTGATGATTTCACTATATCTATTAAATATAAGGTGAGAAACAAAAAGCAGTTCTGCAAGTAGCTAATTTTCAGTTTCCATACTCTACCATATCAAGATTTTCGAAAGCCAGATCTTAAAATTAGGCTGTCTGTCTAGAGGCCAAAAGTTGGAGGTGATTTAGCAGAGAGAATTCTGCATACTGACAGCAGAGCTAGAGATGCAGCAACTCAGATGGCGTCTCTGGTCTGCGACAGGCAGCATTTCAACGATGCTTAATGAAGGACTGCAACACAGCTGCATGGAAAACCCTTCGGTACATTGCAGGCCAGATTTCCCAAAGCTTAAGAAATTTTAAAACCTGCCCTTTCACTTTAGATGCTGAAACAGAAGAGGAGCTCTTGAGAGTCTCACGCTGAGTACTTTTCTGTAATTTTAAAAAGAAGCCATTCCACCCTCAATCAGTTTAGTCCTACTGCCATCTGCTGTCACAAACACACTGGTGCCACGTTTTTTCTTTCCTCTTCTGTTACCAGAGTGTAAAAGAATATATTCCAATGTTGCTACTCAAGATTACCTAAAAATAAGTACAAATGAATTTTTCCAGAGAAATGTAATGGTAAATAAGCGTAGTGTCACCTTCATTGTTAGAGCACCAACCCTGGAAATACATGCGTGGTTGTACATACAGCTTATCCCAATGAAGGGGTCATTCAGATCAGTATTAACAGGATTGGGTCCAGATCCTGAAATTGTTTTTTGAACACTGACAATATTGCTTGTTTCTTGAAAATTCTGAAATTATTAGAAAGAGTTAAGGCTACGAACTGGCCAGACTACTAAAGCTGAATTGCTCCTACCTTATCCTTATGTGATCATGCAGAGAGGCTTAAATCTGTAGATTAAAACTAACCAGAATAAGTTATACAAAATTAGAAACTGCTGCATAAAACAGATTAAAAAAAGGTCTGAAAGTAAATTGCCCAAATCTACCTCATACCTAGTGCTTCAACAAAGTCTAACAACTTCTAGACTTAAGCTAACTCAGTAATGCCTCTCAGGACCACTGGAACACTTTATGCCACCACCTCTGTTGCCATCCCACCCTTCTTTCGCCTTTCCACTGGCACTGGAGCTGCCAAGCCACAAGGCAACTCAAGGACCCAACGTGGCTAACTTGCAACCACACAAACACTGCTCACTGCATCAGGAGCAGCTTGAGACGGGGCAAGACAGAGACAAGTCTGGAGAACGTAGTCCTGAGCCGCCATTGGTTTCTGTCGTGTCTGGCTGCTGAACCACACTCCAGCTTCTTCTCCAAAGCACCTCAGTCCACAGAGCAGCCGCAGGCTCCTCGCTTGTCCTTTCCCTGCCACACTCAGACAGCTAATTGCCAGTGTCACGGGTTCCTAAGAGAGCATAGGTGAACCTCTACCCTCCCGTCAAGCGTTTCACTTGACTTTTCAGTATGTCAGCTGCTCGGCCATACACCCTTTTCGGAAAAACATAATATACAGTAAGCTGAAAACTAGTATCATAGCATTTGTCACAAGGAGTTTTAAGAACAATGCAAAGTGGAATTTAATTGCAGAAACTGAAAAAGATGCTGAAAATTCTGCATTCTTGCTGCTCCAATGGGAAAATGATGGCAGTCCCCAAACACAACTGCAGTTAGACGTAACAAAAGGCACAGGGCTTAAGCTAGTTGCACGCAGACAGAGGGTAAAATGCAGGACATGGATTTTTGTTCCTGTGATTTCTTTGCATGAAACCATTGTTAATATGAAGTCTTTTTAAAGCTTCTGGGTGGTTTTTTTGGTTTGATTCCCCCTGCCCGCAATAAGCACATTATTTATTGCTCAGCATAAGCCAAATTCAATTTGGTGACTACCACAATATCAGTCTACTGTGAAACTCAAAGGCTTTCCTACATTGCACCCCTTATTTGAAGGAAAAAAAAAAGGTAATTCCCATCCTCACACACGCAAAAAAAGAAAGGCAATTGTAGGCCATATGCTGCTAAACTCATGTTATCAAGTATGATAATGAGTAAAAGATTAACTTACAATTCCAGCAATACTACTGCTTTCTATATTGTAGACACTTGTAAATGGATTTTTCGTTAGCAGAAAGGGTAGGATTCACATGTTCTGAAAAAAGTTTTCACAAAATGCAGGGGGAAAAGGAGGAAGTTGGTCACATGAGCTCCTCTGTGATGACGTGTGTCTTCAGCACTCACATCAGAAGGGAACATGCTACTGGCCAGTGAGACACAGGTGAATCTTACTCACCATTTTATAAACACTGCCCCACCCAAACCTAACAGGACTATAAAAATGCCTATTTTACACTATTTGTTTTAATGCAGATGGACAGCTGACAATATATTCAAATCAGGTACATTTTCAACCACAGCTATGATAACTGAACATGATGCTACCCATACATGTCAATTTGCCAGTGAAATAGTTTGGATTAAAAAGTAAATAACCTGTCGGGTGGGGTTTTTTTTGGCTCTACCACCCATTTGACTGTCCAAAAGATACACTCTAGACAATGTATTAAGAGCATATGACATACCGCAATATGCAAAGATATACCCTTTTTTACCGTTTTAATAGAACTTCTTGATTTTTCTTCCCAAACGTTACTGCTCAGCTCCATTGTACAATGAACATTTGTTTCTCTTTCATAGGATCCAAACATAAGTAACCTGAAAGAGAAGAGTCTAGAGTAAGAATCGTAATGCTATTACATTCATCCCACCTATCATATTAAACTCACCATTCTTCATTTATACACTCTATTATTATCAGTGTGTACACACAGAGAAGACCACATAGATTCCACAGGCACAGCCTTACACCAAAGGAAAGACACTGCCACCCTCTAGTGGAATAAATATCAAATATCACTTAAAATTTTTCGCTCAACTTTTTTTGCTTGGTTGGTTTTTTGGTTGGAGTTTTTTTCCCCCCCCCGCTGCTGTGTTTCTGTTTTCTTTTTTTAAAATACAGTGTTCAATCAGCAGACTAGCATTTTTGTACAAAAGAGTAATATTTTGCGTTATTTTAAAAAGCAACAATAGCCAGAAGAATCTTCCACTCTAGTCCAAACTTCCCAGTATACTGCAGCCCTTTGTAGTTCAAGAGAATGTTACTGTAGATTAAAAAAAATAAAAAATCCCAGTTTACTACTGCTTATGTTTCTATTTCACTACACTAGGATCCTCTCATATCTGTAACTTTTTGTAACAGTTAAATAAAAGAGTGATTCTTCATGCAGGATACCCTATTCTAGAGGGCTATAAAGCTTTTCAGGTAGATGTTAGTACCATAAAAGAAAAAAAAAACAAAACCACAAACAATAACCTTTAGGCTACAGAACATCAATAAAGTTGTACACATCTTACAGGAGCTGGCAGCAGATAAATATTTTGGAATAAAAACTTCAAACAAATCTTACTGTTTCCAAAGAGCTATTAGATTTTGATTTTCCCCCAAACTTTCTGTATACATTTGACAAGGACAGTTTCTAAGCTTTCATACAAAGTATCTTATTTGTGATTGCGCTATGTTACACAACTCTTTAGAGGATATAAACAAAAGCTGTCAGAAAAACGTGCCAGTTGTCTCTGTTTATCTTGATGCTGTTAAACAATGTTTCTAGGTTAAATATTTATAACTAAAAAGCGCCTAGCCTTCCAGATGTGGAGATACGTAGTAAACATACTTTGAAAATTAAGTGAAGCTATTGAAAACTACTTTCACCAACAATGAGAATTGGTAAAATTAAGCCAACCCCAAAGGAAAACAGCTCTCTGGCTGCGACAGCTGTCTAGACTGCACTGCAGCACAGGGAGTTAAATTATGTATTTCTTCACTATCTCTCTCTATGAAGATTTGTTTAACTGTTTTTTAGCCGAGTACCCGAATGCACGGTGGAGGTGACAGGGGAAGATCACATTTGGGTTGGTACCCGGCCACCTGCTTTACCAAGTGTCAGCTGTTTTCCGTTCAGAGCGTGAGGCTCCATCCTGTAAACCCATCTTCAGTTATAAAGCTGAAACTCCCGTAAGAGCAGCTGTCAACCTCATTTCCAGCTCGACCTTCAGCACTCACTTGGCTACACACTATTGATTTGAATACCGTAAGCAGAAATCCAGCCTCAGAACCAACCAATTAGGTACTTTGTCTGGACAAGGCCAAGTTTGTTCAAGGCTACTCAAACCAACAAACTCATGTCTTCTTTCCTTATTTTTAAGCCAACCCCAGAAACTCTCTGTTGTTCTTTTGTTCTGCTTTTAGTAGTTGCTTTTGAATAACAGAGTTTTTTTCCCCTCTGTGTCTGCCACAACCTGTCTCACATTGGTATCAGCCAGTTCATTAAAGCTTTTCCACAGCTGGTTGTTGGTTGCATGCATTTCATCTTCTGGTCACATCACTTCCCAGAAGTAGTGAAGGCAGGTGCGAGCAATTATCCTCAAGGTAGACAGGGTGGTAGGAATTCTTCCCCCAGCTTTGCAAAGGGGAGGGAAGCATAGCAAGGCAGAGAGAGAAGGGAGGAAAAGAGCAGACAGTGAAGCCAATAGACCAAAGACAGTTACTCAATACAGTCAGAGAGACACCAAAGATAGACACTCCGCAGGGAATTTTCCAGGAGGACTTGCTGTCCCTCTACAATACCAGCACAGCAAGCTATTTAGCTGTTTTGTACTGGTGGCAGCTATGATGGAAGAACAAGGACAGGAGGTAACTCACAACAGGAAGAATTTGCAGCCAGAACATTAACATAGAAGTCACACGTAAAACAACCATAATGAGACTTCACATTACATTAAGTTACCAACACCCAACTTGAAGAAACACCGCAAGCCAACAAAACTACACATTTGGACTTTAAAGGGCAGCACTGGCCTGTGGATGCTTCCTGCTGGAATTTGGAATCCAGTTTCAGAAAGACAGAGAGGAAATCAATTGCTGCTACACTAAGCAAGTTTTTGTTTGAATAATATCTCCATTAATATGCACACAGAGGTACTGTATTCTGTAACACAGCTGCAGATAGAGTGACATTAAGATTGTGTCTCAACACACCCAAACCAACTGGAGATTAAAGAAATATAGATTTAAAATTTGTACATCAGTATGAAAGGGTGTATGAAAGATACCCTAGAACAAATTTTATAATCCCAGCTACAAATAAATCAATACAGGAATGTGATTAAATTACCACCTGAGTAGTTAAAAACATGCATAGAGAAAGTGAATTTCTACTACTTCTCCAATTCTAAACTGGATGGTTCCCTGCAGCAGGAGAGGTAGAAGAGATTGAACAGAGCAGCCACAGACATGAAACCCATCGTTTGTAGCTGTCCTGCTTTCTAGCCTGAGCGCTATGACAACTCCAAAACGCAAAGTGTTTGTCCTCTGATACACAGCAACAGAAGCACATGGAGGCTGGGGTCACCTCAACTCCCAAGCCAAGAACTTCAGCAAGTCTTTATTTTTCCAGAAAATAGGATGAATAATAAGGCTATCATTTTCCTGTTTTTTGTAGGTTGATGCTGAAGGGCTGATCTGCAAATCTAGCAAGAATCTGGTATGTGCAGGCAAAGTACACACCAACCTTTAGTAACGTGTTGTTACCAGGTACATAAGCTGAATTTATTTCCTCTACAGTCCTTTCCTAATATTTTTGAATTCAACTGCGGCTTTTCTATTTGCAAGTATTTTAGGAGCTGAAATAAGCAGAATGTTTCCCAAATTTTACAAATGTCAAAAGCAGATTCAATATTCACATACTTAAAAGGTGCCACTGCCACACACTGATGTCCACCTGAAGACAAAAGGAAAAGAATCCATAAAACTCCAAATGTGACAAGTCAGTCTCAGGCACACTCTGTGGTATTTTATAAAATAACTATCTTAGGAAAATTTGCTTGCCCACAAAGGTTATGTATGGAAACAAAACCTAATCTAGAAAGTCCACTTAGTGGCATAGGTTCAGAAGAGTATTCTCACCTAATATAATAAGAGTTTATAGGCTTTAAGACTTTCTTCACAGCATATCTTTAAAAAAAAACTAATACAGTGAAATTTAACAGCATTTTGCTTCATTTTTCCCTTTTTCTTAAAAATTTAAGTTGATGACAGATAAGAGCATTTTTGCAATGATTAAGTTGTGTAGGGCATTGTACTTGTGCAAGAAAACTTATATTTTCAACAGGTCAGACAAAAATTTGTAACACATACTCATTATTTAAACCAAAGTTCCCATCCTTTCATTAATTTAACTTCAAAAATGTGTAAAGCTTTTTTTTTTCTTTCAATAGCATGACTGCAAGAAAATTAATACGGTCAAGCCTGCAATTAGAAAAGAAACAAGTTCAAAAAGTGCAGCTATTCGGTCGTGTGAAGAGTATAATGAAATTAAGACATTTATGACATACAAAAAGTTTGCCAAGTGTTTTATCACTATAGTTTCCTCACTCTATTTCAGACTTAAGCAGGAGAAGTAGCAGAACTCTGTCAGCAGACTAGATGGAATACAACGTTGGCAGTCAAGAACGCTACTCCAAATTCTGTACAGAAGCCAAAGAATAGCTACTGTACCAAGTGAGAATATAAAAAGCTTCTGGGGCACTGAGCAAAACCAAAAAACATACAGAAATTGAAGTGCTCTTTCATTTCTGGAACAAGAACGATCGCCAAGTCAAATTTTCAGGTCCCAGAGGCAGACATGAGTGAAAGAGCTCCGTATTTCAGCATGCAGTGCTGCACTACAAAAGAACCACTCAGAATGGTCCCAGGCAACCTTCACACCAGCTCACACACAGTCGTGAGGAAAAAGGGAAGTTTTGTCATTGTTACTGTTGTGTATTTCTTTTTACTACCAAAATCCTCCATGTGTCTTTCTGCAGCTACCTCATCAATATCCTCAGGTGCAAAGTAAGCAAGAATATTTACTCACAGGGGGACTCTATGTTAGCGCAAAAAAGCATAGGACACCTGGAAAGTCTGCAGAATAGTAATTGGGACCAAGAGTCAGGCATCTAGACTGAGAGGTGTCTGTTGAGACATAATTTTCAAGCGTGTCCAGAAATTCCAAGCTGCATAAAACAGTTGGATTAAGTCAGACCTGACAAGCCAGCAACTGCATCCTCTCCCAGCCATCTGATAAGCATCTGTGACAGCTGAAAATACTGAAAGGTCAGAAGATGATGATGTCAAACTGAGCAATCTGGCTTCTAAAAGGTAATGGAAAGAAACGCAACACTAGTGATGTTTCTTGTGATCACGCTTGGTGATGTTTCAGTGTTTCAGATTCAGGAAAGACGAAGTGTTTAAAAAAATTACTTTCCAAACCAAAAAACAACTGCACCCATCTCAAGCTAGTTATTTTTGGCCCTCATAATAAAAATGAACACGCTACTGGACTGAAATCAGAGACTACCTATAAAAAGAGATCATGAGTTCCCTTACTTAGTTCAGGTAAAGAGAAAATGCTCCAAGCAGCCAAGGAGTGCAGAGAGTCATGTAGTATTCTTGGGTCACTCACAGAAAACATATCACAAGGCTAGGGAGACAGGTAAGCAGCAATTTTATTGCAAAAAAAATTAATCACTGCTGTGGCCCACACAATTCTTAGAGGCAGAAGGGTATTTTCTGGAAATCCATAGCACTGATAAACCACATTAGTACAGCAAATATAGCTCAAACAGTTGTACAAGGCTACAGAAAAAAAGTACAAAAACAGGCTCACATGGTAATAAAAGCAATGAAAAGAACAGGTTAAGAAAAAATGTCTTGCTGCAAACCAGAGTTTAGTTCATAAAGAGCAGAACGGCACGTGACTAGATCAAAGCCTGAGCACTACGAGGATAAGATCTAACATAAACCAAGAAACTAAGAGGTCTGACAAAAAAAGCCAAACAAAACAAAAGCCCACACACCTTTTCTCCAGCTTTAGAGAATGATTTTCTCTCCAATGAATGAAGTAGATTTTATTTCTTTCAATTATTTTGTTCAAGACAAAGACAATAAATAATGCCCTATAAAAGTTATTTGGATTAATCTAAGTAAGACTGAGTGAAACAATTATTTCCCTTTGCTTACAACATAGCACAATAGGATAATTACAACATTTAGACTGTCTTGGAAAGAGATTCATAATTTGACTTGCCAAAAAACCCAGCAAAATAAGAAAAAAAACAGGAGGCACAATTAGCTTGTAACCAGGCAAAATTCAAATGAAAGGCAAATGCATGAGGCCACACACAGCGCAGAAGTGCCTCTGAAACTCACTGCAACTTGTTTGTTCATTTTTGCTTAAAAAAAATAAAATCTATTTCTTGATTAGAGCTCAATCATAACACCAAAGCTGCTACTTCTTGAATCGGAACAGACCTACAGCTATAATTACTAGAAACTTAAAAAATGTGTACTTGCTTAGTCAAGATTGAGCAAAAGACCACAAAACATACCTTGTACATTCAATTAACGTGACTTTTAGTCGGCCTTCTGTCAAGAGAAAATCCTGTATACAGAGGTCTCGATCTTCATATTCATCAGGTGGCAATACTTGAAACGGAAAAAACGGCTTGAACCTGAAAAACGTAGAAGAGAATTATCTTAATTCAAATGATGTAAACAACACTAACACACAGAAACACACAGAAACTTTTTAAAAAAGATAACAGGATTACAATGAGTCTCTAACACACCTAACGAGAAATACATACCATTCCTACACATTCATTAGTCAATAGGAACAGGTAGAGGCTACCAAACTTTTTGAATGCAGGTCTGGAGAATATATAAACAAATATTGTTGCACAGGAACAAATTTTTAGAGTTATATTTACTAGTGCAGACAATGTTGAGAAAATGGGAAGTTGATCACATTACAGAGTACCTTTGTGATTGCAAACATGATTTAACGTAAGAGTCCTTTTGCAGTAAATATCTTCAAGGTCTTTATTTTAAGTTTTAAGTTCATCTGTGTAAAACTTCACAGCATTGAAAACCAAAATTATACGAAGACCCTAAAGTGTAAATTTTTGTCATACTGCTGGACTTACAGGACTGGTGCATCCTAATAAACAGTACAATTTATTACATAGATTGCCTCTTCTCTCATTTTGTGAAAAACATTCAGTTAATTCTTTTCAGCCAGTCTTCTTCAATTAAAATAAAGACCCAGGTATTCTAAATATTTGCCCTTGAGCTTTACTTCCCTCATCACAGCATGTGATTCACAGGAAAAGCAATTCACGTTCAAGATACTAAGTGTTTTACACACGTTATCTCACCACATAATTCACTCTCTTTGATTAGAATATGCCGAGTTATAAATACCGATTTCATTTTTAAGTGATAGTGCTTCAGTGTCGGACACAGCCAGGATCTGAGGGGAGGAAACGGGAGAGGCTGCACAGCTGCAGCTCCATCACATGGCAGACACACACATGCAATCCTAACAGCAAGAGCCACAACCCCGCAAACAGAAAGATAGCATGGAATCTGTACTAGAGTTTACATAAATCATTTTGGGGGGGGAAGGCTTGCAGGGTATTCCTTCTTTCTGTTTTTATTTATTGCTCCCATTTCCTAGCACTGCCCCATGCCTTGGTTTCCATCCTCTCACTGACACAGCCTCCCTGTGATTATTTCTGGGGGGAAGACTTACAAATAGCAGGACACGAGCACCACTGCCTGCAGGATGTATCTGCCATTTCATGAGAAAGAAGTCTTTCGTAAGTGCTGTTTGTTCAACCATCAGAGGCATCTGCTTGTCACATTCGGAGATCACAATATGTTCAGGAAACAGTCACATGGATCTGAACCGAAGAGTTTCACAAATTCAAATAAATAATTAAGCGCCCTTTAACTGTCGGCACGCTCTTCAGGAGGGAGCCCAGCGCTCTAACTCAAGACACTGCGTTTCTGTACGAGCATCAGCCTCGTAGAGCCATGAGAAAGACATTTCTTTTGTTCTCCCTGTGAATAAATACAACTCAACACTCCAGCTATTTTCCTGAAATCCAATTCAACTTCTAACTTTAATTTGCTTCCAAGTTTCTCCCTCATTAACTCCTTCAGGAAGAAAACTATTTTGAAATTGGTCAAGTCAATACACATAAATTGAATAAAGTATTTATGTCTGCATATGAAAAATACGAAATGGTTAAATCAGACTGGCTGTGGTTTAGGCTTATGAGTATACCAATAAACAACCAACCCAAAATATGTCTTGTGTGTGTCCTAACTGGTTTGTTTTTTCGCTCATAATCTTCCTTATAGTTCTGGAATTAGTAAAGGAATAGTAAGCATCACAAGAGTAGGGAAAATACCACTAAGGTGACCCAACTATTTTCACTCTACAAACTCCTCCCAAGACTTAGTGGCACTTCAGGGCCTGGCCACATTCCCAGGCCGATCCACCTGGATCCATCACAGCACACACCTCCTCACACATTTCTCACTTTAAGGACAAGCAACCTGTTTCTTTTAGGAATTTTTGCCCCCTTGAAACACAGATTCAGCTCATTTTGTCAGGCAAAAAATGACCAGTTTGACAACTATGCTGGAAAGTAATACCAAGTTTTGGGTGAATAAATACTTGTACTTTTTTTTAATTATTATTTTTCAGCACAAATAAATAACTTTTCAATTAGTACCAGCAAGGCCCATATACCTTCTCCCAATAACCTGTTAAAAATAGTTTTCCATGGGAACCATAAAGTAATGACAAGCAGCACCGGGAGCCTCAGTGAGCTATTGAAACGAGATTTCTGGGAGGTAGGAACACAGAAAGAGAGAGGATCCAGTACCACCCTGGGAACTACAGAGGTTACTATCACCTCTCCAAATTTCTGCAAATGCCAGGCTTAAAGGAGTTCGTATTGGTGAGGCCTTTCCCTTATATGTACCATTAAATGGCCTGCAGGCTATTTAACAAGAAACACAAGGCTGGACAAATCTATTTTCAATATTAAAAATAAGCATTAGCAAAACAAAAATGCAAAATAACCAACTAAAATATTCCAGTAAGGATGCAGACACATAACACCTACATATTCAAAACAAAAATGTAATCTCTCAAGTAATTTCAGGACAGGTTCTCAGAATCTAGCAGGAAAAATGGCTCGTTAAGGAATACTGTTAGTCATAATTTTTATTTCTGTTTTCAAACTAAAGATTTTTTTTTAAATTAATACAAGTTAGAGAAGAAAGGATTCTAAAATACCAATGCAGTTACATACAGTAATATGCAAAACTCTTAACAGCATATGATGGACTTCTTGCAGCCTAGTTAAATTCTGTACAAATACGTGATTAAAAAAGCAGTCTCAACATTTTTAATTTACAAGTGCTCATGTTCACATTCTTATCACTGAAACTAATTTGCAAGATCCTTAGCAAAAAACCTGTAATACGTTAGCCATTTCCATTGGCATTAGCAACATACAAATAGCTAAATATTCCGCATTAAATGTACTTTTTAATGTTTATGTGCTGCTCTGAAGCCTTTCAATTTTATAACACAGCACTTACTTATTTAAGGTAATTTACTGAGAGTTTGTACATTTCCAAAATTAAACAATGGACAAATGACTATTTCAGGTAGATTTCGATTACATATTAGTTAAGTGAACTGTTGACATACTGTTTAATAAAGACAAGATAACCCAAATGTATTTGGAAATACTTCCCTACTGGGAACTGGTAAATGAATCCAGACAGCAACAGCCGGTGACATGGCAACACTCCATTCCCTTGTGCTGTAAAGTCACACATTGGCAACCTGTGATCCACGCACACAACCGAGTCAGGCATCCCAGCGTCTCCCATCTTTTCCCCCCGGCGGGGAAAGTCTGGGAGCCATCCTACCTTTTAAAAAACAGTCCCCAGCAATAACAGACACTCCGAGGAGCGTGTTCTTACGGAGCCCTCACTGCTGCAATTTTGTTCGGTCTAGGAGGAGCGCAGCAGAACAGCAAGGGGTGTTTGCAGAGAAGCCAGATTCCCCATCTCCAAAACATCTAGTTTTCCTCCCTGAAAACAATCATGTTGCTCGATGAAATGTAAATGTGAATTTTGTTTCATGAAGCGTTTACAGTAGGGACAACTATACACACTTTTAACACGAAAGCAAAGCTGTATTTCATTGTATTAAAGTACCAACGGTAAGTTTTTTAGCTAGTAGCGCCAATAACACAATTAGGTGAATAAGACATGAAATACAAAGTCTATTCCCAAACCCTTGCAGACTGTGATTCAACCTCTTCTTCTCCCAAACTTTCCTATGTAAAGGACAAATAAGTTTCCTATCATCCCGGGTCCATTATTATAATGTAGAACTTACTTTATTAAATACCCTGTGTAAATTACCTTGCTATAATTCCTGTAATAGCTTTAAGAGTGTATTTTGCCACCCTCTAATGTTTAGTCCATCTTTAAAACCCAAAGTCCCACCAATAAATGCCTTAAAGAAATTCATCACACTGATGAAGAAAGAAAAAAAGATGGTGTAGCCTCTATTCAAAAAGTCTATAAAGAAACCTTGACAGCAAAATAAATGCCTCAGTTAATCTCAGCTGGTCTCTGCCCTCATCACAGCATCCCTCCCAGGATTTGGGAGTTCTGGTAGTTCCCAGTTCTGGTAGGTTACTCTTGCGAAATCAAGGCTCTCACTTTGCAAACTCTGAGCAAACTCGGCGGGGGGGGGGGGGAAGAAAAAAAAGCGATTTCTATTTGGCTATCTAGGTCTTTAAACCCTCATCCAGTATTCTCAGCTTCTTAACTTTAACTGGTAACCAAGAAGTTAGCTACATAAATTGATGGGCTTCCATTAGTAGAGAACAAGCCCATAATAAATGGTTTGCAATCAGTCCATTTACTGCTGCTGTCAAAAAAAGATTTTTAAGCCATGACAAGGGCACGGGGAAATGTAGGAGTTGCTCCAGACATTACAACAGTTGCGAAAATGTCACCAAAAGTCACTTACAAGAAATATAGTACCTTCCTAAACACTGCTAAGCTGTTACCAGATTCTCCAAGGCAGATTTTCATTGCAACTATATGGGATCCCTTTCAAGTGGTGTCTAATGCTGCCGCCGCCTTATTCAGCAAGGTCAGAAGCCAAAATTCATGCTCATGTCACAAATCCTTGACCTACAAAGCAGGATTACACCAACTCAATCCATATATCCAAAAGCCTCCTTTTCCATTCCAAACCCATGAAATGGTACCAAACAACTATCAGAAGGTAGATTTTGTGGGGGAGAGACTTTACTGTCTTTAAACCCTATTTATCAAGCCTTTGTAAACTTTTCAACTTTTCCAGGGGAACAAAATAGACACATCGTAGCTGTATGATAAAACAGACACCTTACTCCCTGCTCAAAACCCCTGCCTGGATATGGCATGCTATTAAAAAAAAGTTTTTAGATGTGCCTTCTATTAGATGCTTATAGCGTGGTTTCAGTTTGTTTTTAAATTATCAGTATCCCTCCACAAATTTATCAGCTTGTTTGTCTAAAATTCTAATAGCACAGCATTAAGAAAAAATTAGTTAAAATCCAGTGTTTTAACTTAGTATGAAAAGGAATAGAAATCAAGCTTCATGTGAAATTTTAGCAAGTGAAAAAAATTGCTATAAAAAATATTTAGAAGCAGCTGTCGAGTAGCAGAAGTGTTTCTCGACAAATAGCACAAGACACAAACAGCAAAAAAGTCATTTCTCATGAGGAATTAGGTCAGACGACTACACTGAAATATAATTAAGATAAAGGTACTCAATTAATAGACAGGATTAAAGTTAAAGTAGCATAATAGTGAGCTCTTCCACATACAAAGCACAAAGCTGTTTCCAGACACTGCACGCAGTCAGGGTGTCTCCTTCAGACGGAGGGCTTCTACGCTCTGGTCATGCCGTATTTCAGAGCCACTTCAGTGCCTCATTTGCTCTGTTCTCATCAACACCTCACTCGGAAAGTCTAGATCAAAACCACACCTGAAAAAAAACCCAAACTCAAACAAATGAAGTTTGTTCCCCTCTATTTGTATGTTTTCAGCCTCAGAATGGTATTCTTCCTCCCAGTTGCCAGTTCTGTGGAGGAGGAACTCACCTACTTGGAACAAGACTGTAATTCAGTAGTTTAGTTTTAGAAATACCTGACCTGTGTTCCCATTAATCTGTATTCACTATTCTGTGATGATTGTTTTGTGGTCCTTTAGCCACCTTTAACAGAGAAGAGGACAGGAGTCTTTTATACCTCAGTTTAATTAACCTACTACTAAAATTAACTGCTCCCACCAGTACCTACTTAACTACAATTTTTAGTTGCATGAGGAAATCTATTAAGAACCAGGGAAAAAAAATATCAGTTTATCTCGCCAAAGATAACCATGCACTTATGTGTTTCTGTTCATTGCATCTGTTAAGAATATCCATAATCATGGTAAAAAAAAAATGTTAAGAGCTAAACACAGACAGGAACAAACTTCAAAAGCTCTCGGTACTTTCTTCCTACTTGGAGGAGCAGAAAGACTTTACAGCTTCATTTATAAACACAAAAAGAGGCTAGGATTTTGTAGAGCTTTTGCTAAGAAGTGAGAACACTTTTCTAGAATAAATTCTGGGAAAAGTTAAATTACTCTCTGGTTTTACAAAGGCAGTTTGAAATCTAAAACAGTGGCCTAAAAATTACTGGGTATCTGTTTAAGACCACATTAATCACTTGTATTACATGAATTCCAGCACTACTTTACTGCCATAAAGATCAAAGATTGTCAGGTTTATAAATGTTTTAATCGAGTTACATTAGCTGAACATTTAAGTCTTAATAAACAAGCCAAAAAGACACATTAAACCTCAGAAAAGTCCACCAGCTAAAAAGTATCTTTAGCATAAGGCTACTTTGTATACATTGCAAGTCTTTGCAAGAATTTTGTTTACCACTATAAGTAAAAAATTAAATCAAAATCTAAAGTCAGACTGTGTTTAGTAAAGCATCAATTTATTTTTGCAAATGCTACTGTATTTGAAGATTCTAGTATCCAAAATATTTTTGAAAGAATAACTGATGAATTTATTTTCAGTTTTGGGAGTACTCAAAAGGTTTGACTAACAACAGATCAGAATTCAGTCATTTTTAGATTGCCCTTTTTATCTAATTCACAGAAATACAAGTCACACGCTTGTAAAGTGTACAAATTTTGAAAACAATAATTGACACCAGATATTTTTTAAGTCATAAGAGTCCTCTATTTTTACACTGTATGTAATTTAAAATTACATTCACTTCTACAAAAATTCTCAAATATTACAACCCTCTCCTAAAAAGGCATGATCACATTAATAAGATTTTGAAAGTACTTATCAGGTAACATTGAAGCTTGTTAGGGTTAGGTATTATAATGCAAACAGCTTATATTAGTCTTCACATTGAAAATATAAAAATGGAAGTCATCTAAAAAAAAGTACCACTTTTAATTAAAAAAAAAGTATTTTAAAAAGAAAAGTACTATGGCTGTAGATTTTGCAAAAGCAATTCTCCAGCTTCCACTGATTTCACAAGGAACAAAGCTGCGGAAACCATGTGAGTATTCATATCTAGGAGACTTTAGTAATTCAAACTATACTCTTATTCAGTATAGAAATCTACTAATGTCAGCTTTACACCCATGAAAATATGGTACAAAACAACCTGAAAAATAGTGCCATAAGAGAGTAGGTTTATTTTCTAGAAAATTTTATTGAAAACTGCAAATTAGTTCTAGCACTCCACCCACTGTATTACAGGATATTATGCCACAGGCATGTGGGAGGCTCATACACATAAGTTCTCAATATACGAACAGTCACTTTTTAAATCAAGACCTCAAAAAAAAAGGGAAGGATTTTATTATTTGGGGTTTTTTCTTCCAAGGTGTTTCACACATTTCCAGATTTTTAAATTACAACAGTCTTTCTTACAGTGATATCAGTGCCTCTGACGTGTATCTCGAATCAGACACTGAACAGAAACACTTCTAAAACTTTAAAAAGGATTAAAAAGAACAAATAAAAGAACAAGCGTACATAGTCAAGTAGACCCTTCCAAAAACATGGAATTTTTTTTCCTGCTTATACAACAGAAGTCATTGTAAATATGGCAATGAGAGTCTTAAAGATTTGCCATTGCTGTCTGTACTGAAATAGCCACAGGTAAAAAAAATAATCTTGAATTAGACTTATCAAACCTGCTTTCTTATCAGCACAAACAAGATCAATTTGACCACGCACAGACTTTTTTGCATTTCAGGAATACTAGTTTCCTAAATTCTAGAAATACTGAAATAGCTTAGTTAACTCAATGCAGTCAATGCCTGTTTGATCTCCGAGTTTTCATGTGTTGGGTTGGGGTTTTTTTTAAGTTGTATGTGACCTAGCTGAAGCCAACTGTTGGTTCAAATTAAGAGAAAGAGATGAAAATCCTGCTATATTTCAGTCTCAGACAGGACAAAGACAAAATTTCCCTGTCTAACCAGAAAGCCTGAACCGTGGCTCTGCTCCAAATGGGACAGAAGATGCAGAATATGCTCTTGTTCACGTAGAGCTGGAAGAGAGGCAGTTGTGGTTCAGCAACTAGCTTTAAGTCATTCAAGAACAGCAGCAGAAAAAAAAGAAACACACCAAAAAAACCCAAAATAAAGCCACTGTAAAACTCTACCTTTAGCCAACTGGATTAGAGGTTGGTTCCAGTAATGGATGCCAGCCAAACGCTAGCTTTTTCTCACTCCAGCAATGTATCGTCCCATATGGGGGTCTCAAATCTCTCTACAATCATCATCTCTCTGTAATCCTGGTCAGAGGAGAACAACGCTGGTGCTGTAATAGAAGTCTAAGCTCTGTACATGACTCATTCATTAAGCTCAAGAGTTTTAGCCTGCTGCTGTAAACACTTGCCTACGTCCATACGAGAACTAATGGCATCCTCTTAGACCACTGTGACAGGAATGACTGTCTCGCTGCTGAAAACACTGACAGCTGTAAAACGAAAGTGAGAAAATATTTGTATCTGTTCTGAATTCTCGACATGATAGCTTTCCAAGGTTTATCCTCACTCCTCCAGTTAGTTTTAAAAATGCTCAGAACTACAGAAGCTTCTCCTCAATCTACGCTTATCTAATCACTTCTGACAAGCAGAAGACGATCCAATTCACACCCTTAAAGTCTTCCAAAGTGGTGGAGGCAGTCTAGCTGAGGATTAGCAGTACCATTTTCAAAGCTGAGATGACTGACAGTTCACCTTAAAGTTGTGAGCAGCAGTAATTAAGGATCTATTTTACAGACAGCTCAGCTATTCAGCCTGTAATGGTGGGGAGGGCACTGATGGGGACCGGGACACACACCCTTGCATATACTTGCCAACTGTCCCCCCGAGCAAAGGTGTCACCATTTCTGAGTCCCAGCACTTCACTTATGGGCCCCTGCTGTAAACAAACAGGACAAATAACGCAGAAGCTCAGTCTAATCATGACCTGTGGCACCACTGTGGACAATCAAACACAGGAGAGGCTTGTGACATTAATTACCAGGAAGGATTCCTGCGCTTTGCAAATCCTGCATCATTGATGGCAAGTTACAGTTGGGACTTGTGATTACATTTGAAAGCAACAGCTGCTTAAATTACCATAATCTTCTCCCACGATCCCCAAAATGAATTTGGATATTGTCTCTAATTTACCCTTCGAGAGAAACAGGAAAGAAAAAAAGAAAAAAAAATCTGAGTTTTTATAGTATTGTTTTAAAACAATACCACTGACTAACATTGCTGTTCCCACCCCACCTCCCCTTGTAATCCACTGGGCTCTTTGCTTGGCAACATTAGAATTTGTTTTGTTTATTCTACCATATTGCATTAAGTTTTGTTAGCAAGTATGCAGAGTTATTCTTAAAAAAAATAACATAAACTGTTGAAGTTTTCAAAGTTACACTGCAGCATTTCCACTGTTCAATAACTTAGGAATTACTCGCTAAGCCAGATCATTCACAGTGGCAATTTGGACACCACCATAAAGCTTTCTGCCATGTCACTGCAAGACTATGATCTTCCATCGATACTCTTCCTATTTTAGCTCAGGCAAACAGGAATAATGGTTCAAGACCTTTACTACACAAGTGACATTCATGTAAAAGTCCATTTTAGCCCTTATTACACAAAGGCTTACATTTAAAATACTCTATATATTGAGAGGATATTTTTTCAAAGGTTTTAGCATCACTTAAAGCATTTTACATACGTGGTATTACTTACTGTAAGTATTAGATTCTTCATTTCAGTGACACTGGCAAACACAATCTTGTACTTAATGCCATTACAAAAGCAAATCATAATATTTGTACACACTTCCTTCTGAATGGGCTTTTTCATAACTATGCTGCCATTAAAACTGATATAGGAAAATATATTGAAGCTTAGCATTAGGACCAAGTTAAGAGAGTCAGGAACAAATGAGTTCCATGAGACATCCACAGATAATTTAAAATTATTGGACAGAAATTAAGAAATAATTTTGTAAATTTACATCTCAAATTGTCCCTGTAAGTTTTACAGTTAAAGAAACACAAAACTGCTAAAAAAAGTATTCCCGAATGATTATCCGAATTTAATTTCATGCTAGTCATATCTGGTAATTAATTACTGCCTGCGAGTACGTGTAACAGTCTGATTAACTCTATCATCAGTTGATCTCTGTAATATACTCTTTATTGCGGACAGATTTTTATGACATCTGCTAAGTCTTCAAAAGTGTGAAAACTGTATTGCTGTAGTAGAATCCCTGCATTTTCCATTACCTGAAACAGCTTTAATGGAGCGGTGCACTGCTTCTCACAGACTGTTCTGCTGAACTACGGTATAGCTGCAAACTGAACAGTGGGATTAAGAAATCATAAGGTTGTTCCCATGTAGTTTTAAGACTAAAATGAAACTCCAAAGCAACTCTCCGGAGCCCAGCCCAGTGTTGAAAACAGTTTCTGCCTTTCATCTCACAAAAAAATAAGGTTTTACCTCTTTCTTTTCTTCTCTGCTACACCCAGCATCTCCTTGGCAGTTTTCATCGCTAAATACGGCCACAGCCAGGTCTGAAATGCTGCCGGGCTCCAGCTGAGTCCTGCAGTAAACAGAGATGCATTCCCAAGTCCTGAGAGGGCTTGTTAAGAGAGTGCTTAGGGGGGCAGATGCACCCAGATGGCTTTGGGCAGGTGTGATGCTGAAGTCAGACCACCAAACCCAACACAGCATGTACCCAACCTGCTGGGCAGAGCAATTTAGGAGCACCCGCGTCCATGACAGCACATCCGCATCCGTTTCATTGTTGGCTGGGGACTGTAAGTGTACTGTAGAAACTGTCTTTGCAACACAAGCGTACCTGTCATCTTAAGTCCTTCATTGCAGATTTTTTTCACTGATTTACGGGGTACACTGGTTAGGATCACTGAACAACTTGAAGGTCTGAATTCTAGCCTAGATTTGATTGGTTTTTGAAACAACTGCAACTTAAACTGTGAAGGTACAGAATAGCAGGAAAAGCTTCCAAAACTTGTGTGGCTCTTTCTCATGTCTCTCTTTTACTATTCTCTAAAGAATAATAATATCAAGAATAACAAGTGTTGAAATAGTTTTAATCAAACAAGTGCAAACATGAACTGTAAATACAGGAGCAAATCGGGTGACTTGAGGCAATCTCTGCAGGAATGCAGAATAAACAGTTTCCCATAGAAACCCAGTAACATGAAAGGACTAGCTCCAACAGTGAAAGCAGCAGCCTGAGACTAAGCTTCGCCGTCACCGGAGCACCACACTGTTCTACCACACTGATTACTAAAACACACTGCCCTTACCCAGGCTGCTTATTTCAGAGCTTTCTGATCAAGTACCATTTACTAATAAAAAGATTAACTATTTCACAGGCTCAATATGTATAAAATAGTTTCTATAAGAGACTTAAACATTTTAACATCAAATGAGCTACCAAGAGCTGTATTAGCTATACATTTTTACAGGTAGATTCTGTGCCTCTCTTTCTTAATCTCCTTCAACGAAAGTTTTGTGTGACAAGTAGGAAACATTAGCTTCTATGGACAGAGAATGTGACTAAAAATCATAATACAGCCTGTAGAAGGCAATTTAGAATAGCCCAGCTCTAGTGCTTGAACACACCTACCTGCTCAGACAGGCTCAGAGCCAAACTTGGACATTTGTTAGACACCTACAGTTCTGTAATGTGATTAACTCCTATATGCCCCATATTTACTTTGAAATAAGTTACCTTTCAAAAAATAGTAAGTACTACTGCTTATTTCAATTTAAAAGAACTGAAAGCTATACGAATTACGACAACTGAATAAAAAGAAAAGTATTTGCTGTCACTGAGCAGCAAGATCAGAGTTCAGACAAGCAGAAGTGCAAAGCCTCATTGCTAGTGCATGCAAAATGCCATGAAGCACTAAATGAATCTTACCAGCTTTTTCAGAGCTTGCATTCACTACCGATGTGAAAGAAGTTCACTGCAGGACTAAGAACAAGTAAATTTTAAACACAAAACAGCAAAGGTGTTAAATGAGGTAATTTTCACTATCATTGCACAAAGAATCTTTTATATACTGTTTCAAATAAGAGAAGTTGAGGGAGGTTTTATCTTCCTGTCAGACCAATTTACCTTAATGCTTTTTTTTTTTAATATATATATATACACACACACAACTTATTCTTTTATGTCTTCATCCATCTCACCCTGCAAGTGAGATTTTTCTTTTTGTCCCCAACTATACCTCTGGTCTCCCAGTTTCTTCACTAACCCATCATGCCGGCATGTCAGCACTGACACCCTCGGCACTCGAACATTAGTTCCTCACCCTTGCAGGTAAGAAAAGAAAACGTAACATTTGTTGACTAATCACAGGAAAAGGCTCACTCTTGATCTGAAAAGAATGCCACCTGTATTCTGGGAGACATCCAATACATAGCTGATCATTCATTAAATCTGACTTTATAATGAACAAGTTTCAAACTGGTATTCTTTCAGAATTAGATCATTCCAGTGTGAAAGCCCATGAAGCGCTGCAGCTGGGGAAGAAGACCAAAAGACTTCAAAACCCCTAGAACCAATAGGTTTTGAGCTTGATAACAACATAAGGAGACTTACATACATATTTTGTACAACATACTTAGATTTAATCTGAAGAAACTTGTGTTTATTGACCCTCCAGACACAATTTATGGCTGAAATAGACCACTCCCAAAATAAAGACAATAAAAAGCCCTGCACTACATAAAACTTCCTTCTACTCGCAAGCACCCTTGAAGAAACAAAAATATTTAATGTTCCGGGGTTTGGGTTTGTTTACTGTGTGTCAGGTTGCCTACAGATCTGTTTAACTCCTGTACAAATAAGAAAAACTACTTGGCCACACACTACAAATATAATCTTCCAAGCATGAAACTACTGTCTACAGACAGATCTACTGATTCCAGTTATCACCTTTTTGCCATTAGTGGAACAAGTCTTAGTGCTAGCATCATCCAGAGCATTACCTCTCCGGAACAGTCTGAAAACCCACACGTATCACAGCACTGATTCAATTTTCGCAGAGCAGAAAAGGACTTGGGATCTTGGGGCAGGTTAAATGCTTCTGTATACTAGAATATTTTTGCACCTAGACGAGGCATGACATTAAAAAAAAGAAAATTTTAAAAAGCCTCCTTTTTCAGCAGCAACAGGAATGAGAACTTCAAACAGGAGTGCCTTACAGATTTAACTATTAAGCAAGATTCATATCACAACTGCAGTCAAACTGCACTCGGGAAAAAAACCTCCATATCCTCTGCCTTTGGAGAAGCTGTAGAGAAAGGAGGTATCTCTACAGGCTGCTGATTTCTGAAGTTAAGACATGCTCACAATCCCAATCTCTATGATTATTTCTGGTATGTCTGAGTATAACCTCATCATATGAATAATATATACTTTTTTAAATTTTATACTTTTTCCAATACCTCTATTACCACATTATGAAGTCATTTCTATTATAAAACACACTTCAAATCAATAACTACTGACATTACTTCTTAGCTTAAGTTTTGCCAAAAATAAGAAACTGCTGTGTAACTCTCAAATTGCATTCTATAATGGTAAATTAAAATAGGTTTGTCTAATGGTTCTTCCCAGTGAAACTCAATATAGCCCCAGCTTCCAAATAAAGCCTAAAACTATTTAATATTACTAACTCTAATGTAAATGATCAGTTCCAAGCATAATTCATGTTGGAAGGGACCTCAGGAGGTCATCTAAATACCTGATATAGAAATGCTAGAAGTAATCCTTTGTGATACTACTTCTAAAGAAAGTAAAGTTATTCCACTCTGTGGTAGCATGCATTAAAATAAGCAAAGTATAGTTTCTCAAACAGGCTAGTACCAATACAAAATATTAGCTTTTTTAAAAATGTAGCAAACTGAGAAACCAAGTGTTCTTAAAATACACAGAACTGACTCACTGCTTAGGCAATACCTAATCTACTTAGAATCTAAATGGATGAACTTGCAAGACCTTAAATTTAGGAGGAAAAAAACACACAAAAAAACCCCACAGCAGCTGTCAGATTTTTTTACATCACTGATTAAGAAATACTGGGAAATGAAATTCTGGAGGGAGAGTAGATTGCAAGTACTTCCTCCTCACCCTTTACATGTACACAAAGGGCTTTGTATCTTCATTATGGCAAAGTGTATTTTTTATTGTCTGGGAAGAGCCCCAAAACCAAAGCTCTCCAAAACCTAAATAAAGCAAGATCAGGATCTGTTCAAAACAACAAAACTACAGCTGATGGTTAAGAATAGGCTAGACAATACTGCATAATTAGTGTACCTATACACCTGGCGTGATGGGGGGAATATCAAGGTTGCCACCAATAAGCAGCTTAATAATAGGTTAAGGAGCAAGGTACAGCTCATTAGAGAACTAACAGAGATGAACCCGTGACAACTGCAGCAGCACAAGCAAGCAAGGAGACAGACACCTGAAATAGTCCTATTACGTGTCCCTGAACACTAAAACACGCTATGGCACTGCTAGGAACTACAGCTTAGTGTTAACTACTTTATCCTACTATTAAAAGGGCGTGATATACAAAGTCGAACCCAACATGAACAATGTCTACAGAACTACTTTTAAAGAACTCTTTGAGTGTATACAATGAAAAACCAAAAGTTGGATTCAGGCCCTAGATAAACTCCACCCTGTGCTGATAATTGTCTGCCATCCTGCTCTAGTAAACAAAATCTACATGAAAAAAATATATTGTCAAGTCAAGCTATGCCAAGGGGCAAGACTGACTGAATATGGTTCCGGAGAGTGCCAGCATTAGAGATTTTGGGACAGTGAGACACTGGTGGGTCAGTGGCCGCCCTGCAGAACACTAATAGTTGACATCACAACCAACCAACGCTAAGTCAAGGCTTTCCATGCACATTCTCAGGCTCCACCCACTGGCCAACTTGTCTTAGAACTAAAAAAAGGTACAGTTTCCACAGCTAATTCAAGTCAAACTGGAGTTATGGAGTATGTAGAGCCAAATACACGATACCTACAATTCTTCATTACCTTACTGAAGTTAGGGCTAGTAATAAAAAAAATAAAAATAATCTTGACTCAGTTATCTAGTTTCTCAAGGGTGCTTCAGAACTCATGTATATTGGAGAGGAAAAAAAAGCCATTTTAGATCTTCCCCACATCTGAACAAGAAACTTCTGACCGCCCACAATGTTTTCAGAAAAGCTGTTTGCGTTTTTTGCATTTCTGTTACAAAGCAACAATACATGCATTAAGATTAGTTAGCTATAAAACAGTAATAACTCCTGCTAGAGTTGCACAAATTCTTTATTAATGATGAACAAAAAAAAAAAAGAAAAAAGCCTACCATTCACCGAATTTTACCAGCAGCCTTGCTTCCAGAGATTTAACCAAATTCTACTATATGAAACAGCAGCTGCCATTCAATGGCAGAACAGCTTCGAAATAGCATGTTTTGCCAGACACAAACACATTTCTTAAAGAGCCAAAGAAAAGCGATTACACACTATTAGAATAAAACACAAATTACTACTTATTTGTTTAGACATGAAGTGCACTCCTCCCTTTTCAATTAGTAGACAATTGCTTTTACGAAGAAAATTGTACATAAAATGCTAAGCAAACTTTAAAATGCACTTACTAGTCTACATTGCCTCCCCTCATAGACACCTGCGAGAGCATCACGAATGGAAGATGCATTCTTCCACTTTCAAGCTACAGTTACTCACATCATACAAAGTCACTCCTTGCAATGGATGACACAAAAGAAGATAATCTTACTTATCATTGCTCTGCTGCATAAAAGCTTTTTACATAACCAGAAAAAATACAAAAGTACATGTGTAGTAATTTGGTTGTAGCAACAGACAGTACAAGTGTGAAGACACAGCAGTTTTTAATGCAGTATTTTACAATTAAATAACAGAGGGATTTTTACAGTATTTTACAATTAAATAACCTACTTTACGCAAAACTTAGTTATGGACTGTTCAAAATCAACTACTGGCAAATCAACTAAGTTCTCTTCTTATGCCATTCACTACCACCCTAGAAGACACCTAATACAAAAGACAAAGCAAATGGCATATTTTATGCCACTTAGCATCGTGAAACAAGATAAAACTCCTTTGTGGACTTCAGTCTGGAAGCTAGCAGGGTAACAAAGCACCCCTTTTTAACTGGCTGAAAAGAGAACTCCTCACACTCCCAAGAGCTTTTGTTTACAAGGTTGTAATTACTGTTGTTCAGAGATTTCCTTACAAAGTTACTTGAGCAAGAGTAGGGATGCATCAAAAAGGTTTTGAACTACACATGGGTGCAAATACTATGTACTTAAACAAAAGACATATAGGCCATAGGAAAAAAATGAAGAGAGGATAAGCACATTCCCTGTAGATGAGAAATTAAGCTTTAAGCAAGGTAACAGGTTATTAAGCAGTTGCGAAACTCTCCTGACTCCTTCCTATACATTCTTTGCTAAGGAATGTATTAATATACCACAATCCCAAGCCAATGTATTCTTTAAAAATTCTATTAAAAATAACAACTTTTGCACCTTATTAGCAGGACACTTGATTTTCCAAATCAGTTCTCCATACTGCCAAAACCATTATGTCTCAATTATCAACTACGTCACCATGTAAGGGTGTATTGTTACTGCTCAGCAATTACCAAGTTTGGCTGTCTAAGGATCTACCTGCATAAACTCATCTGAGACACACTGGCGGAGAATACGTGTTTTCTGTCTGTGTTCCCCAAAACCTTGTGGAACTGTGGACAGCTAAAGGTTCACAGACAGCTAAAGATTCCCATGCAGGGGTCTGTATTCCCACTTGCAGTTTTAAAGGCAAAGTTCCAGACAGTTAGGACACAGATGACCCAATCTTCCTCCCTTAAGACAATTTCATTAATGCGCATTAAGCTTAGAGTCCTGCCTTCCCCCTTCACAACACCTTGGGTTAGAACGACATGTTCAGAACATAATGGCACAAAATTTAAAGGTCAAAAGCACCATATACAGGGTTGGATACTATTTCACAGAACATTTGTCACCCTGTGCTACAGAGTGCAGTATCATAGTTGTTTTTCACACTAGATACTGCATTTCCCTCTCAAGCCTTCACAAACTCCCAACTCCTTATAACTTAAGGAGAACATTTAAGATTGACAGTTCCTTCATCTTAGTTCTATAATAATTTATGCTTCTTATATTTTCTCACTGTCAGTTACCTTCTATCCTTACAGTTCTACTGATTTCTGTCCCTAACACTGTGCCCTGTTTCTTTCCTTATTTTCCCCTCCAGTCCCCTTAACATGTCAGTGGCTCATGCATGCCTTGTCCATTCTTTCTGGCACAGAAAGTTTGAGAAATCTGTGGAAAATTCATTACTCCTCACTAAGTGATGAGAGCTCCCTACTGCTCAGGTGTATCTCCCAGGAGAATAATGAAGATGTCTGTCTTCCTCTGCTGAAGGGGAGGAGCACATCATCACTGGTACCACGGGCACCCTAAAAACCTGTCTGGAGCATAAAGATCATTTGCTCTACTTGCTCTTTCTAGGTATGCTGCAAGTGCTCACTGCACCACAACTGTGCTCTCCTTCAGGCTCTTCTCCACAGTTAACAGCTTCAGTCTCTTTCCAACAGCTCTTGACAGCTTCCCTGCTGCCCAGGGATTCCTCTCTTCTGGAGAGCAAGTCAGTACTTTGAAATGTGAAAGGACCACCACGTTACTCAAAGAAACTACTCATTGGTCTGTCAGGGCTTTCCAAACCTTGCATATTTTACACATCTACTTTCATGAGAACTCTTACAAATTCAGTTGCAGAAGAACCGGCTGAAAAGTCTTTAAAAATTACATCACTGCAAAGCTAATTACACTTCAAAATTCAAACAGGCGTTTTCAGTTACTCATCTCTGATGAATTTCAGAGAAAAGGCTTATTGCAGAAGAATGTGGTAAACAAAACAAAAATCCTTACTTAACACGTAATACAAGCTTCAAAGAATAAACAAGAGAGAAAGGAAACAACAGTATCCCAAGAGCAGCAAGACACATGACAGAAAGGCAACATGGTACCTGAACAGTGGTAAGATATTCAGTATCTCTTAATCAGAAATAAGGGTGGAATCAAAGTAAAGATGCCACTTGTGCTACAGAAATATCACTGAACAGTTCATTATATTTACTATATAATGCAGTTTCTGCTGTACTGTGTAAGAGAAAACATACTATCTTACAAAAAAAAAAACCAAAAAAACCCCAAGAAGTCCCCCAGAACGTTACTTACCACAATAGGGGCAATACTTATCAGCTTTCAGATTTCCCTAAAGTTACCGAAGAAATTCAGCAAACCAGAAAAGAAGACACCCTCTATCATGGGATCTCAAAAACATTCCCTAGAGTGAATTTATCTTTTCTCATGGTAAGCAACAACCACCTTGCCTCTATAGGTAAGCCTAAGCCACAAGTCTTGCCCAGGTGGTTCACCAGCAGCAGCAGGAGACTCCAAACCCACGCAAGCCATCCTTCTACCTTTTCCAAAGAAGGATACCATGGTTCTGTCAGTGGACATCTGACAGGATCCCAAAGTTTTCTGACGCCTACTAATCCTGCCATTTAGTTACACATAGCTCGGGGCATACCAAAATCTTACTGTGCGATGGCTTCTTCACCAATTATAAATGGAAAACAATGCTTGACTTCATGGAAAGTTTTTGGTATCAGACAAGCAATGTACAAGTACCACGACTGTAGAAGGGCCTAACAGACATCTTTTTTTACCTATTAAGAGCAAAACAGCCATTCTACGCATGCCACCCAAAGGACACGGGACATCTTACCTGATTTTATAATTAGGTAAGGTGTGCTTGCGTTTAATAACCTTCTTGAACTGGTTCACAATGATGGAAGTGAGCTGAGGCATGGGCCTCCCTTCAAACTGAGACTTCACTTCAAAGAGTATCACAGGGTCATCCATAAAAGAGAAGGACCAGTGCGTGAAAGGCAGGCGCGTGAAGACCAGCTTCAGCTTCCCCGTCACCTGGGAGATCTTGACGAAGAGGTAGGCCGACTTGCCAAAGACCAGGTCGGCATCGATGGCCAAGTGGAAGCCACCATTGTACTCCAGGTCTACCTCAAAGCCCAGCTCCTCGGGGCAGCCCTCTTCGTTGCAGACCACCGGCCGAATGAGCTTGACGGCCTTGAAGACGGGCAGGACGTTGCCCAGAGAGACGTCCCTGAGGCTCAGCCCCTCCAGGACCTTCCCCGTCATCTTGGCCTGGAGCAGCTCCTCAAACTCCACCTTGATCTTCTTGGTGACCCAGTTCCTGACCAGGGCCGTGTCCCTGAGCTCCCTGAAGAGGAAGAGGAAGATGGCATTGAGGAAGTGGCACGTCTCCTCGCGGGAGGAGGGGGCCGAAGGGGGCTCAGGCTGCTGCGACGGCGGCTGCGGCGGCTGCTTGGCACTGGGCTCCGGGCCGGCCACGGGAGCCGCGGCGGCGGCCGGCGCTGAGGGCGGGGGCGGGCCGGGGGCCGGCTCCGGAGACGCCTGGCC
>VZSF01011013.1:36321-76093 GCA_013398295.1 Chionis minor | reverse complement strand
GGGCCGCGCCCGCAGGCCGCCGTTTAACGGCCGCGGCCGCCCGAGGCCGCCTCATCCGGGTCCCCCCCACCGGGCAGGGGGCGGAGCCGGCCAACGGCGGCGCGGCCCCCTCCCCCGTCCGCCCGGCCCTCATTGGCCGAGCCGCGGCGGCTCCGCCAGTGTACGTCACGGCGCCGCGCCGTGCGGCGTCACAGCGCGGCGGGCGCATGCGCAGAAGGGCGGGTGCGCGGCCCGAGGGGAGGTGAGGGAGGGTGGCCCCGGGTTTCCTCAGCCGCCCGCGACCGGGAGAACGTCCCGCCTGCGGGAGGGGGCTCGGGGTCGTTGGTTGTCCCGTCGTTCCGCCCCAGGAGCGGGGAGAGAGAAAAGGGCGTTTGTCCTCTTCAGAGTTGGGCAGGTGGATGGGGGCTGCTTCGGGCAGGTTGCGCCTCAGAGGGGCAGAGCGACAGCGTCTCTTTTCGTGGGAGCTCTGCGACCTCCCAGAACTGCTTCTGTGCTTCCCGCTGGTGGGAGACGCGTCCAGCATGTCTTGAACACGCTGCCCAGGTGGCATTTTACCAAGCCCTGTGGTTACCGGTGATAAGGTGTGAATCCATTTCCATCCTCTCCAACTATTTGCTAAATGCTTAAAAGCTGTCATTGAATACGTGACGTAAAGAAACCCAACCAGGCACGTGGAGCGAAGAAAGGCGAAGAGAAGAAAGCTGAGAACTTGGCCTGACGCGGTGCTGTCTCGGCCTGTGAGGCGCAGGTGGCTCACGTGGGACTGAGCTGCTGCGGCGGCCGAAGGCAGCGGTTTGGTTGTAGGATGGTTTGATTGTAGGAGGGTTTGGTTGTAGGACGGGCTGCGGCTTTGCGGGAGTCAGAGGGGAAAGGAGAGGAGGGCAACGGGCCTCCCAGCGCACGAATAACCCCTTCGGGAGAGGCACTCCACGCAGGAGGCAGGAAGACGTTTAGAAAAGTGGCTGTAAAAGCAACAAACGAGGGTAGAAAGAAGAAAGGTGGCGTGAGGCCGGGCTACAGAACGTGTGTGGGGACTCTTCAGAAAGAGTCGCTCTGAACGTTTTGAGAAACTAAACCAGAAGACCTGTTCTATTCAAATTTGGTTTACAGGAGCGTTATTTAAAATAGCCCTGTTTTTACCGGGAAATGTAAAAGCACTTCCAAAATAACTGTTACTCTTAATTCAGCAAACTCATTGAAAGGCCAGATCAAAGCTGTACGTGCTGCTGGAGAATGTACTATGGCAGCTGCACGTTGTTTTTTCAGGTGCTCCCCTGTGTCAAGGGTAGTCTTTTCCTTCAGCCTTGAAATAAAGTTTTATAATTTCTGAATGACACACACAATTAAGACAAAAGCCACTTAAATGATAAAATTTGGGGTTTTACACTTGTTTTCATTTTTAGTTAAGCATCTAGGTAAGAGGTTCTTTGATAATGTTGTATTTTAATAGAATAAAAGAACAATCAGGCTCACGTTGGTTGGGTGGGGTTTTTTTTTGCCAGCCTCCAGAACTACTTGAAAAAGCAAACAAGAGGAGAAGAAAACGTGAAATTTAAATGCTAGGAAGATAAAAGTCCTCTTCCCCCTCCCGCTTCGTAAAGTGTGTGGGGTGGGAGGATTGAAAAGCTCTTAATGGTGCAGCGCTGTGGTTTGAAACTAGAGATTCAGAGTATGAATTTTTTATAGGTCTTGTGGCTGCAAGTTGAAATGCCTGGGTGTTTAACAGAGCATTTCAATAGAAATACCAGAGAGGTCATTAGTCCAGCATTTCAGCTGCTCTGTTACGGGCCTTTACCGTGGCTAATACAGGCATATGCAGTAAGAATGGAAAGGTTTTGGATTTGCAACTAAATGGCTTTTCAGATAAGGAGCAATATATTCAGAAAGCCAATAGCAGCCTTGGGTTTGGAACAGGAGGAACAGCAGGAGGAAAAAAAAAAGTCACGTTGCAGATGTCTCAATTGAGTATTCTGTTAAGCAAGCGGAATAGGAAATTTGGCGTATTTTGTGCACCTGATGGCAGCTTAAGAGCCTCTGAAATGTTCAGCTCAGTAATCGCTTTTTCCTCTCCCAGGAATGTTTTCAACAGGAGCCGTGTTATCTTAAAGACATGTTACGAAGCACAAATCGGGTGTGTTCTAGTATTTTCAATGAGAATGAAAGAATAAATGGAAGTAGCAGCAAATGTGTTAACATGAATACAAAAAGGATGTGCAAAAAGTATTCTGTAACATAAAATAGGATTGAAATAAGAGCAAAGAAAATTATTCACGTTTTTCAGGTAGTGGAGAAAAAAAGATTCATCTTAATACCATCTAAAAAGGGCCTTTAAGAGCCTATTTTACTTTCGCTTCAATTTGGAAGTTGCTATTTGCATTTTCTGGAATTTTGGATAGAGAGGTGTGTGCAATCTCAATCTCACCAATTTCCACTGTGGTTACAAAGAGCTTTGTAAAACTGTGTAGAATGTATTCAAATATTTGCACTTTAAACAGCTGGAAATCATTAGATAGGATGCAAGAAGTGCAAAAAAAAAAAAAAAAAAGGACCCTATATGTATTTTTTTTAAAAAAGTACTAGGGGAGAGTTTATGAAAAGGAATGTTTCACCTGTATTTAAACAAAGAAAATACTCCTTTGTTTTGCAAATCGGTTTAGGACATGACAGCAACAACAAACCTGTAAGTCTAGAACTTCAAAACCAATTTTCAACATTTTGCAGGAGATTGCAACAGTGGTAGTGTACGAAGATTGCAAAATACATAGAACCTGGTAATTTAATAGAGAACACGTAGCATAAATTCACAGAAGGGACGTGTTTGAGCCAAGTCTCCTGTTCTAAGCAAAGAGTAGTGACACCCAGGAAATATTTGTCTTGATTCATCTCATCTCATGACTGGTCCAAGGATCTTTTGGTTTGGGAGCATTTTTATGACAGGAGAGGCACATTTTAAAGTTCACGCGATGGCACCGAGGAAAGAAACATCCATATCAAGCTTAGAAAACTGATTACAGGTGTTTGGTTTCTGGTGTTTGTTTTTTTTTTTTTTAAATCTGCATAGTAGTCTTAATAGTCTTAATATTTTTCAAAGCAGGAAGCACTGGGTTGTTTTGTAATGAGTAGGTTTAGCAATTTTCTTCACCACTGGACTGGAATCTTCACCTGCTTTTGTAATGTCTGTTGGCAAAATGATTTTATTCTTTCCTGGGCCTCCTATTGTTTCTGTATTGCATGTCTTGGAGACCAAAATTAGATTATCACTCTCATGGTGCTGCATGAAACAGGATTTAGAAAGTGCTTAGTTAAATTCATGAGGGGGAAAAAAAATCCATTGAAAGCTATTAAATACAAAGATTGCTGGAAGTTACACTGGTGACAGACTGGTGGGGGGTGTTCTTGTCTTTTAACTGTCCTCAGGCGTCTACGATTTCGGAGGGGATACACTGCGCAGAGAGCAGCTAAAAAGAAATGCAGTGACCAGGACTGCTCCCAGTTCAAGTTCTCAGCTCTGCCCAGCACAGTGGTGTGTTACTGTCAGGTGATCCTACATATTATTGTTTTTTGGGGTAAACCTCCTTAAAAACACTGAGGCTTTGAAGCATGTTGGATTTCCTTGCAATAGTCTAAATTCCTTGAATTCCTTTTTTTTTTTCTTCTTAATTCTGCCGTTTGCAGAGGGAGGTTGCAGCATGGGGTTTGCTCCCAGTGCTGGCAGAAAGGGCTCACCCTGTCTCCAGTTCAGTCCCTCTGTTCAGCTCACCTGGAGCAGCTCGTCTGTCAGGACCCCTCTGAGCCCACACCTTGCACAGGGGACGGTCCCTCCCTTGTGGGTCAGTATTCATTTCCACATCCCTCAAGTACATTTCACTGTCGGGAGCTAAGTTGCTCCACTCGGAGGTGGAGGGAATAAATACAGCTTGGGTAATTCAATTGTATTTAGGCTGCAAATAGTTCTGTCGAGAACCACCGGCGGATCGTGGATTGTTGGATCCATTGAGTTGAATGCATCCATTTGTCCTACTGAAAAATCGGACTCTTGGTATTTTTAAGGGTGGTGACTGGGAATTTTAGGGCCTTTTGTTCCTATCCTAGAAATGACTCACCATATGAATTCATGAAAGGACACTAGAGCCGTGTTTTCAGGATTGGCGTGCACTTCAAATGCTGCTTTTTGGTTGGGTCCTACCTGAGACACCTAAACCTCAATTTAGAGCTAATGAGAAACTGCAGAGTTTACTTGGGAATTATGACCACTGTGTGCAGTGGCAGAAAAAAAAATAAATCTCTATTTGCTGCACAAAGATGCAGATGCCCCAAACTGACATTCAGTTCTGAAAAAAGAGGCTTTTAACTTTGCGTCGCAATTTACCGATCTAATACGATGTGTCTCACGACAGGGATACTCCAGTTGGTTATGAACAGCTTTGCAATCTTACGTGCAACGAGTAAAGCGCTTGAGTTGGTTAGTCCTAGCGGCGTGGATCAGAACGTGTCAAAACAAAAAGAGAGTGAGGGTTTGCATCCAAGGTTTAGTTTGGCCCAAATACAAATCCAGTATTTTGACTGAAGCTCATCTTTAATTATCACCAAAAGTATGTTCTGCTTGTTTAATCAAGAGCTTAATATTTTGGATGTAAAGGTGCTTTGGATACTTACTTCAAGAGGCTCATGTTCAAGCTTAAAGTAGCCTGTCTTTTAATTAGGGATTCTGTTACTCTCTCCCTGGCTTTTATTATGTCATGAAACAAGATCTTCCAGTTAGGAACTGTAACACTAAGATAACTTTTCTGAGATTAAAAAAAAAAAAAAAAGCCATTTTTAATATAAATATAACAAATTCCGGCTTTTTATATTACCAGTATCTAAGGAAAACTGAAGCTTTCCTTTATTCCCAGTGTGCTGTTACATCTTAAGCCCAGAAACTGTTCTTTAATTCGCAGACGCAAGTGAGGTTTGTCACACGTATACTTGCTTCTTACTTTGCATTTGCTTCACTGACTTCTGGTATTCATGCAAATGCTAGCTTGCTTAAGCTTTAGGAAGTGATATTTTTGAGGTAGCTATTACTACATTTGTCATTTAGTGTTCACTCAAGAACCTTTTCCTTACGTACGCTGAAGCAGATTCGCCATCCCTCATAAGAGTCGCAGGCAGCCTCCCTGAGGCCTTCTTGCGCGCTCCCAAATCATCTTTCTCAGAGTGGAGATTGTTTTAGCTACTTCCCCTAATACGTTTCAAGTATAATTACACTACGATCAATATGTTTTAGAAGTTCCACAACCTCACATAATTTTTTTTTTCATCCATGGCTCACTTTCCTGGATTAGTCCGAAGCAGCCTCCTCTGCCTGATGGAGAGCCTTCAAGAAACTGCGTTAAAAAGCAATTTTGAGTTTGCAGAAGGGTTCAATGGCTAAAGAGTTAATACGCTTCAGGGATGAACGTCGTTTTTGAGATGAGGGTCCCTGTGTGGCTTTGTGCCTCCCTTGCCCTTCATTAAAAGTGTAATTCCCTGCATTTGTCCGCAGGTGGTTGGTGACCGGGGTGGGGTTTGTGCCTCGGGTCCCCGGTGGCGGGGTGCCCGCTCTGTCTCGTTAGCTTCCAGATAAGCTCGGCCAAATCAGGCCACGGCGAGAAGCTTCCTCCCTTCTGCTGGAGGTCACCACCCCTGCGGTAAGGTCAGAGCTGAACACGTGTCCGTGCCGCAGCCATTTCGGTGCAGAGCTGAGATTCTTTATTAGCCTTTATGGCCATGAAGGGGCGAGGGGAGGGGGGGGGCGCAAGGGCTGCAGGGGGGGAGTGGGAAAGAACCGTCTGGCTCCTCAACAATCCCAGCCCGAGATCCATGCTCTGGTCCCAGGAGAGTGCTTACTTGTGCAAATACTCGGTAATCCAATTTCACCAGCTACAGTCCTGGGATCAGTGACATGCCATGGCAGGTCTTGGGTTTCTGTAGCTGCTCGCAGTCCTGTGTAGCCTGACGCTGGCTCAGCTGGAAAGAAAAACTAAATAAGGGACAGTAGGAGATTTGAGGGAAGCTGCCCCAATTCTCCAAGCCAGAAGGAGCATCTCAGAAATTTTAGCCCAGATTCATGAGGTTTCTCAGAAAAGGAAGATTCTGAGATTTCTCTGTTATTCACTTGTGCCTCTCCGATCGCCTCTTAAGTTTCATGCATGGTATCAAGCCACTACAAAGGGAAAAAAGGACTTTACTGCTCAGCTCATCTCCTTACTCCACGGGGAAGGTGTGGTCTGTGGAAGCGCGGTGGGCAGGAATGCCTGTGTGCTTCCGCTCCGGGACTCCTCGGGCTTCTCAGTGCTTACAGGCATCCCCGCAGGGCCCTCTGTAAAAACTGCCCATCCAAGCATACGGAAACGTGTTTGCGGAGCAAACGCCTGAAGAGATCCTTTCATTTCCCCTCCTGTTTGGCCAGCGCCCCCCCCCTCCTCCTCCCAACCTAACAGTTTCAACTCAAATGAAAATTAACTTGGTCCAGGCAGTCGAAGCTAGACCAGGCATTTTGATGTAAGTAAACCTGGGGGGGGGGAAAAATAACTCTTTTAGAGATGAGTCTGACAAGCACTAAGTAAAGAAACGCTTTCCGCAGTTCCCACCGCAAAGCTGGAAGATGGCCATTTCAGCTCCGTTCCTTGTGTGAACTCCAGGCCATTTGAGCAAGGAAAAGTGGATTGGCATTTTGTTTTGTGTTTCGTAAGGTAAACACTTATTTACATATTCTTATTTCTGTACTACTCAGGGGTTTTCACGACAGCCTGCCCATGTCTGTGTTGATGCTTCTCTGTTCAGAAAATGAAAAGATGCATATGGACTCCCGTGGCTGATCATTACCCATCTAGTTTTATGCCCTTCATGACCTATTTTTGCACAAGCTTTTCTTCAGGAGATGGCCCGAAGACTATGTTTAATGACAAATAATAATCATTGAACACATATCTGGACTACACGTTGGAATACACATACCTATGTATGCATATGTAATACATACACATATCAATCTGGGCTACATACTTGTAATAACATAAGTTACTCTGTTCAACTATGTAAGACAAATAGCTGTATTACTGAGATCTCTGTAAATACCATTAGTAACACGTTTCAGCTGAGAAAGCATAACGTTACAATTCCTGTCTTTCTCCATTTAGAGTTTATTTAATAGTCTGGTTTCATACAACGCTGTCTGTGCTGCTTCTGTTCGGAGTCTGGTCAGCACAAGGCAAACACCAGCCACATTTAAATTCACCCAGAAACACAACCTTGTGTTTCACACTCAGAAAGTGACATTTGAAAGGACAGAAGCAGCTCATAGTTTCACAAATACTTTGCAAGTTGGAAAACTGTATTATGTCTCCAGTAACAGGGAAATCTGGTCTTATCCTTTGACACTGAGTCTGGGCCATAACCTTTTCACACTTTCTACCTTTTTTGTGCGTAAGACACTGCAGGGGAATGGACGAAGTGTAACCGCCTCCACAAGGAAAGTATCAAAAATAATTAAGAAAAACAATCAGGAGAAATACTGGGGGGGAATGTTTTTCTAATATTTGGATTATCAGTAAAAATAGATAAAAACCTCTGACAGAAATGGGATTTAAATCAGCGTTCTTCATGTTCACTTCCAAACTACTGACAGGGAAAAAAATTCAAATCCCTGTTAACTGAAGAATAATTTCCCCGTTTTCAGGCAAACTGTATTCTTGTAGCTTCATTAGGCCAGAAGGCAAAATTCATGAGTATTCGTACAGTTTTAGTTCTGTTCAATTTCCATTCTTTTTTCCTGGACACTCCGTGATGATGAGGATACACAGAAGGTGAAATTCTAGTCTGCGGGCTAAAAAAAGTGAGGAACTTGTCTGTTGTCCTCAGTATCGCAGCAAATTAGGAATTCCTCCCACTACCAGCCTACAACTTTTCAGTTATTCCAATAATTTAGAAGCGTGTCTCTAAAACCATAGCCGCCTGAAATGCAGCCTATACACTTCTATTTGAATTTACTTATTGAGCTCTCCGTCTAACAAATGGAAAAACTGAAGTAAATATTTTCAATATGAAATTTAAAACTTCTCTGAAATAAGCCCTAAAGAAGCTTGGCTTCCTGAATAATTTCTGCTAAAATTTGTCATCCGTACAAGGTTATTTAATCCGAGTCAATATTAAAAAAAAAAAATAGCCAGGAAGATGAAAACTGTCATATAAAAAGTGAAACTGAAGTTCTGTGAGGGCTGCATTTCCAAATACTGTTATTTTTATTGGAATGGGTAAAGCTTAGAATATGGTAATGAAAACTTGGAGGTTTGTTGCCAAGATTTTGACTTAACCACTTTTGATCAGCGATGTTTTCTCAAAAGCATTTTTAAAAAGCAGCCCATGTAACTGCACGAGCACCAGCAATACATTTTCTGCCTTCAGTACTGTGACCTAATCAACAAGGCTTAAAGACAAATAAAATCTTTAATGCAGTCAATACAGTTTTTGTTTGAATGCCATGTGTTGAAACTACTCAGATTTAACCGAGGGAGCTCCAGATGCGTACGCTGCTGGCCACATGAATGATAGCCCTGATTTTTATAATAGGATTGCTGCCTTTATCACCCCAATTACAACGATCCAAAGCACTTCTGCTTTAGAAAAGGCAGAGTGTATTAAACAAGGGATATCTACAAGGGTGAAAAACTGTTCATGAAGTACTGAAACTGGACATTTACAAATTTTTAAGAGTTGAAAAACCGCGTAAACCTGCTCTCAACTGTTGTGTCGTCCCACAACCTGTATGCTCCCACATGCCAGCTCGTACAAGTGGGAGCGTTGTCAGCTTCTACTCGTCTGAGAGAGAAATGTTACCTACGTGGAATATAATCAATGCACGTCACGTACAATGGCTATAATAAAGGTCTCCGTAGCAACATTAAGAACAGTTATTTTTAAATGTTCTACCTTAGTCTCACGTTCATGTTTTTTTAAATACAACTATTAACTGTTTCCAGCGCAGCTGCTGCTGTGAGCTGGGCATCCAACAAAACTCCTTTGTCGAGGCTTGAGAAGATGATCCCTGCCTTGTTTTTCCACAGATCACTGCAGGCTTGCTTTTCTTTTGCAGTCAGCGAATACCCACTAAATATTGCATAATTATTTATCAACATGCAGCTGGTCTGGAAAATGGACCTTTAAGAGCTCCCTCTCCTCTTGGGAGGAGGAGGAAGGGGTAGGGGAGTAAAAAGGATCTAACAAGGAAAACCTGAGCAGGTTGTGGCCCAAGAGCCCCCAAACGGTAGCACACAAGCAATGGGAAAAGGGAAGTGGAAGACAAGAGGCTGGGGAGACACATCATGCTGGGAAGCGGGGCTGGGGGAGGCAGAGTCAGCAGGTGAGGAGGAGGAGGAGGAAGAGGAGGCTGGAAGGCACCTCCCCAAGCCCCCGTGAACATTACCGCAGGCGCTGCAGCAGAGGCGATGCTGTGGGAACCGGAGCTTGGTTAAGACAGGAAGAACAACAGAAGACAGTTGGGTTTTATCTCAGGAATCAGAAATGGCTGCTTCTGAAGGAGGAGCAGGAAGGGCCATCGTATTTTTCTGAGAAATGAAGCAGCACGTGGGTTTTTCCTGCATACCCCTCCTTCAGCCCTGTCATCCCCTGCTGATTCCAGCATAAAGACCGAGTTAAGGCTGGCGTGGATTCCCAGGGCTCCTCACACCCTTTTTCTTTCTTGTCTCAGGGTAATCCTGTCGCTTTTCCCTGGTTACTCACCCCTACAGAAGGCAATGCAGTACACAGGGGGAATGCAGATTTCAGGGAGGTAAAACAGGTAGGAAGCAGGCTAAGCTCAGCCCTGTGCTTGGTGTGGCAGTGGGGCATCATTTCTGGAAGGAACAGAAAGCTCTTTTTCACTATTAACTTCTTAAGAGACAACTAGCAAGGGCCAGTAGTAGGAATAATTTATACACTGCTGTACACAAGAGTGATATAGGAGTAATAGAGGCATATACTGCAAAACTCTGGGATGTCATTAATAATATATAAATGCACATACTGGGTAAAAAACCAACCAAACAAAAAAAAACCCCAAACTCCTAACTTCGTTAGTAGCATTCTGAGATGCTAATTTTTGTTTCACTACTTTAAATCCTTAAAACATAGACAGTCAATACTGTTTGTACCATGCAGAAATGATCTGCTTCAGAGGGAGCACGAGCCAGGGAGCGTGAGAGGATACTCACCCGTTATCTGCTCTATTAATATACACACGCCCCTGCGCCATCTCTGGAGCAGCTCAGGCACAGAGGGTGTCAAAGGCAGGGGGAGAGAATCACAGGCAAACGTGTATAAATTACATGGTGGGAAGGATGGCAGGAAAAAAAATGAGTGGGGTTTTGCCGACAGACCTTATCAAGAAGAGAATGTCGACGGATAGGTGAAAGAAGTGAGCTCTGTCCCATGCTAAATCTCTTCAAGGGAGACCCGAGGTCTTTAACAGAGGTGGCAAAGAGATGCGTTTGTGCAACAGAATTGTCTGGGGTGGGGGGAGCTGGTGTAGTCGGGGGTTCCTCTCTTTCCCTTCTATTAGGAAGGGAGCACAGATTTCTTCAGCTAATTGCAGCTCTGTTCTGAATGGCCATTGTATAGGAAGTTCTTCTTCAGGACTGTATCTCCCTTTCACTTATATCCTGTTCTGTTTTACTGGGAAAGCCTGGGAGAGAGCCTGCTGACGGCAAATTTGGCCGAGCTGCCCATATCTCTAGGAAAAGGGCAGCCATCAGCAGCTCCGTGAATGCTCAATGTAATCCGTACGGCCACTCGCCAAGCAGGTGGGGGAGGAGGAAAGTATCTGAAGATTTAGGACCAACTGCAAGGTCTGTTCAGGATCCGTGCCAGAGAGCAGCTGGACAGGCTGCTGGCTGAAGCCTGTTACACCGCTGTGGTTCATAACCAAGGTAATTGTCTGTGTTTGATTTTACACAGGAGATTTGTGGGCATTAATACTTCCTCCGCACCAGTTGCTCAGCATATCTGATGCTGTAACGTGAGCTTGCCTGCTTTCTCCTTGGTTAAAAGGGCACCGTCAAGGACATTTTCAGAGTATATGCCAAGTTGTTTGTGAAACCCTCTCGGAACAGTGAAAATACCGCTTTTCCACAAGGCTGAGTTCTTTGTTTCCTACAGTTACTGTCATCAGCGTGACCCTTCCCACAGTGACTTTCTTTTTAGCATCTTTTATTGGAAAGATGTGTTTACCAGGGGAGGCTCTTCACTTGACACAAGATAGGTGCCATGAAGCACAGGTTCAAATTTAGGTGAAGGAGGACGTCACAGATGTAGTGAAGATTTAAAAACAAGTTATTGCTGCTTTACCACACACCATTGACTTTTCCCTTCTACTTCCCCCACTTTTAACTACTAGTAGCGTTAGCAGTGATACCTTGGTCTGTGGTTGGTTTGCATTTTGCATTTCGTTTTGTTGGTGGTTTGGTTTTTTTTGACACAAGCGTTATCTACCGAAATAGGTTTCGGTCAGAATTCAGCAGCACAGCCCTGTCATCCCTCCCTACTCATTGTTCTGGTTTTAACATTTTGCTCCTGTGTTGTTCTGTATCTGGGCTCAACTTACCCAGCTTCCAGGGTGGTTTTGCTTTGAATCTGTCCCATTTTGACACTCAAGGACATTATTATAACAATTTGGATACCCAACATGAAGAAGACAACCCTGTTAGATAGCAATGCCAGGATTCCCACCCTAACTCTCGCCACAGGCTGAGTCGCTTCATATCTTCAGAAGGTACATTGTCACCCGGATCCTATGAGAAGATGGGGCTTAGCTCTTCAACCTTAAAGTCACCCCTGTGAGATCAGGATAAATGTACTTACTAAAATTACAAGCTGTTTTACGTAGGCCATGTAGGCACATCTGGGGCAGCTGGAGTAAATATCCTTAACCTTCATCCACACTAGTAAGACGAATATATTTCTCATTGGAGGCAACGGCTGCAGGAAACTGTGTTACGCTCTGTCGAAGGACCACAGGGTGAGTGAGGGTGCTGCGGTTGCTCACACTACATTTTCATTCCTTGTGGCTTGGTGACTCATCTTTCACACTTCCTCATTAGCCCATTTACCGACACTACAAAGTACCCTTTTCTAATAGAGGAGCATTTAGAAGCACTGGGTCTTGATAAAAAATATAAAAATGATTCTTGGTAGCCATTAAGAGTTCAGCTTCACACCTTTTCTGAGGAATGCTTATCTTCATGCAAGCACATCTCCTTTCCATAGCCCGCTGCTTATACGTGGGACCCAACTGTTAATACTTTCAGCAAACCACCAATGTACTTAGTGCTTCTCTAGTCCAGAATTCATGATGGATAGTGAGAATTTGCAACACCTGGTCCTTAGCATCTGAAGATTTCATGCTCAATAAATCTCATGCATTTCTTTTTTCTCATTTTTGTCTGAGAAGAAAACTTCCACTGGCTTTTCTGAGATTGCCTTGGTTCCTTCTGATTTCGCTGGCACTTGTTTGCTGATTAGCTCATCTAAGGAAATTAAGTCCTGAGCTGGTTTGCCAGACAGTGCGTATGTTCTTGTGTACTATGATGAAGAAGGTGGAGAACTTGAAAAACATAGCCTGTTATTTGAAAATGCAATAAACATGCCAAGGAAAAACTTGCAAGATTTTGCTGGACACGTAGATCCAAACAGGGTATTGCTCAAGAGACGCTGTAGACTAACATGGCTGAGTGGATGAAAAGGCAAATAGAGGGTGATCATAATCAAAGAAAATACATTTTCGTGTAGGTGAGAATGGAGAGAACCCTTGTATTCTCATATTACAGATACCAGGGGTTGTGATTATTATTTTTTTTCTTTTTTGTTGTTGGCTGAAGGGGGTTGGGGTAGTGGGGGTTTTTTGTTTTGTTTTAAACTAAACCTGGAATATATTATTCCAGGACATTACTTAAGTGCTTCAGGAGTTAACCACATAGAGACCAATAGCTGCATCACTCAGGTTTCCTGTGGCATTAAAAGCCTCACTGAGTAACCGGCAAAATAAAAATACACGATCCTTTGCACAGCTTCTTCTGGAGATTCAGGAGTAATCTTGGCTTGAGGAGACAAAATGCAGTCTAAAGCTCCATCCCAGTTCTTCCGGGAAGTGGGGCTCTGACACTTAGTTCTTTTGGAATAGCAAAAGATGCAAAGCCAGACCATACTTTCTCAAAAACAGATCAGCATCTGCACGTCAGCCTGTAAAACAGAACAGTGAAGAATATCAGATCATTAGATCTTGCCAAGGTTTGTCCAGTCAGGCTTCCTGTAACGTGATACTAAGTCTAGCAACAGAAGAATATTGGAAAACCTAAGTGAAATTCCTTCACAGGCAGTAATATGCCATTATATCTTGTCTAAATTGTTGGTTTCAGTACTACTTATTGACATTAACAGGAAAACTTTGTAGTTGTGTAGGCAAACTCAAGCACTCACTACCATGAAAAGGGCTTTCAGCTTCTTCCTTTTTTGCCCCCTGATTGAGCCCCCGTAGAGCTAGAATCAGCACAAAGAGACTTGACCCCATGCATAAGAATATGCAGCAGCGGATGCCTTTCTTTTTTTTTCATCTGTGGCTAAAGATGCAACTGCTACCATCACCAGGGAGCACAACCCTCATTTCTTACCAGTTTTTGAAGAGCATGACTACGTTTCCTTCCACTCAGTTGAGTTCCCTCACCTGTAAGTAAGCAAAGCTACAATGAAGTGTTTTCTAGAGAGGTCTTAAGAGGACAGCTGAGAGAAAATAAAAGATAGCCAGCAAACATTACACTTGTCTGCATTCAGAAGAGCTGGGAGAGGCCCACTTAAAAGAGCTTTGAATCCAGTGACCCTTGCTCCCCTTGGGGGACCCGCTTGTGGTGACACCACCATCAAGCAAGTAACCTGTTTCCTGAAAAGTGTCAATAGCTGAGACTTTTCTGGACAAATGCAGAAAATTTTTTAGTACAAGTTAGTAGAGAGTTTAGTACCTTATCAGTCCCTCTGTATTTCTCATATGTTTTCACTGAAAGCCGCGTTGGTGCCTTTACGTGGTCTGCAGCACAGACGTAGGGTCAGTACAGTATTTGCTCCTCAAGGTATACCCTTACGCATTGTTTGGATTTCCAACATGTAAAGTGGCAGAGCTTTCCAGCACAGGGATGAAGAAATCCTGTAGGGAAAAAAAGGCAACGGGTCAGGTATTTGTTTCGCCTGCTACAAATGCTATTTTCTTTTCTGGTGGGAGGGTTAGGAGAATGAGGCAAAGTGCAAGCTCCAGCCTTCCTGAGGTGATCATATTGCTAACAGTCACCCCTACTTTGGCCTGGTACTTGCCTTCCAAATGCCTACATGAGACCAGATATCAATAGGGTTTTATTTCAACCATGCTCAACACAAACTGGCCTTGTCAATGGTTTCAGGTGACACTATAACATTAATTTAACTTTTCTTTTTTTTTTTGGAAGGGGGAGATGTTGTCAGGAAAGAAAGAACACCCTATTTTCATCCAACAAAACATACTTTCCGAAGCCCAAGGGATTCCACCTTTATTTCTTGCTACAGGAATTAAAAAAAATTAAAAATGGAGACACGTCCAACAGTTGCTAGCTATACAAACAAACCAGTTCTCTTTCCACGCTTGTAAGGACTAAATCTATATGCCTTGTGTCTCCAGCAGCAGGTAGCTGTCATGGATCCTTCTCCACAGTGCGAGCAATCTCAAGGCTTGGAGAAAGACCAAAGCACCCAAAAAGAAATACACCACACTCCAAGACAGTGCAGTAGTATTTGACCAGTTCACAGCCTTTTTTCTTTTCAGCCAGCAGCCACCCTCCACGTGTATTACCTCTTCTGCAGGTGGGTCACCTAAGAACCGTTTTGCTGCCAGGGATTTGAAAGATTAATGATTATAATAATAGTAATAATAATAATAAAAAATACTCCAACCGCCTCTTTTAAGGTTTCATTTTTTAGTGAACTGCCAAACCTCCAGATCTCAAACTTCTGAGAATGCAAATCTCACTATTTGCTCTGAATTCAGCCAAGTTTAATCCTATTACTTTCTATTAACCCCTGCTAGACTTACACTGCCTCATAGAGATTCTGACAGAGACCAGTATTCTCACTTACTCCCTTCTTCCTCCCTTTCTTTCTGCCAACCTGCTCTGTCCCCCAGCCCGGTGCCGGTGACATAAAGCTTTCCATTTTGAACTCCTCCCTTGCAGCCTGATATTTTTCTCAGATGCTGTCGTGACATCTGGGAGTGGTAATGTGTTTCACATGCCACGTGACAGCGTGGTACCCAGGGAGTAGCTCACACATGGTAGCTCGGGGCATCTGTGGAGACGGTCACTGCTTACTTCCCTCTGCTGTCTCCTTAGCAGCAATCAGACTTCTAGGTAATGATGAACTTCTCAATCTGTTCAGCACTTCAGGAGAGAGGTGGTAATTTTACTGCTGCAGTATTAGTAAATTCCTTGGATATCTTTTGGGAGGTGATCCCAAAATTTTCTGTAAGGAGCAGAATCCAGATTTTCTGAAGATGCCCACCTCTGTTAGAAATTAATATGATCTACCATATGATTGTTAGTAAGTACTAGCTGAGTATAAATAGTTGCATGTGTTTGGTGCTGTACCATTGAATAGTATGAGGTTGCTGCCATCTGTGTCCTATTTGTTGTCTTTGCATCTTTTAGTCCCAAAAGAAGACTAAGCATTACCAAGTAAATAAACAAGCATTGCAAGAAATAGAAGGAGAGAAATGACAGCCATCCTGATGATCACAAAACGAAAAGTGACATGCTAGAAATCTCAATCATCATAATGTCCTTAAGCAACCAACCTAAACAGACCAGCAGGATGTTTTATCAGGCTGCTGTCGCCGATAAAGCATCATCAGGATCTGAAAGGCTGGTTTAAGTGCCTCTGCTTTTTAGTTTTAATACATTCGGGTTTAGACTCTATACATTTTGTCATTCCTTGAAGCATCTGTATTCGCAATGCTAACAATGGGTAATGAGCAGGGGGTTTACTCCAACTCTTCCCATAGCTGTGAATTAAAGGTTTGGATCTCTGTGCAAAATTTGTTGCTCGAGCACCTCAATACAATACCCTGGCTCAAGCACCAGCACCACAAACCAGGCAAGAGCATGACCAAAGCCAAGGGCTCAAAAATGAATGGACTCCTGCAGTCTAATGAGTTACTTACTGAGCATCAGTGGAGCCAGATGCTCTTGGCCTGTCACATATTTGAGGAAAAATGTGTTCATTTAAATGCTGGNGTGGGGAAAGAAGATTTAAGATAATGCATTTTGGCCGTGTTTTTGTGAAGGTCTAGAAGTATGCATGTGGTTGAACCCCCAGCCTCGACAAACACACAGTAACTCTCCAACCAACAGTAACTTGATTATGTCTCCCAACCCTGAGCTGAACCGCAGCAGTCGCTTCAGATTAGAGCTGACTGAGAAGCACGAGGCTGTCAGAGAGGGTGTAAATTTAACTTCTTAAATTGCGAGTGAGATCAAGTGAGAAACAGTATTTTACTGCGGATTTACTTTATGGAGTCACAGCATCAGCACTTTACTGCAGAAAAGCCTGTTGTCTCTGGGGGAGAGCTGAGCATTTCCTAGTGCATGTTCAGTCAGTAAAAAATATTCCGTGCCTGGCTCGTGCTGGGCTGTTCCCCTGACCACATGCTGGGCTGGTCGGTATTTTTCTAACCCACCAAGAAAGAGAAGCAAGTTCTTCTCCAAGTTCCCGGAATCGTACAAATCAGCTGATTCACTCATCGATGGCCTGGTGCGTGTTCCCCATCAGGAGCGAAGCCACTCTGCAACCCTGGATTAGCAAGAAGTGGAGCAGGGTGGCTGCAATCCAAGGCAGTGCTCCCGTGTCTGCTTGCTCAAGGTCAGGGAGCTTTTTGGACGCTTGGAGTATGGGCTTTGCTGTATTTAGCACGTTGCGGGTTGGAACACCATGGTAACATGATAAGAAAAGAAAAAAATCGGGATGTAGAAAAAATTCACTCATGATGTAGGATTGCCAAGTTGGACTTGGAGTACCTAGGTCTACTGGCCATCTCTAAATCTGTGGAAATAATGCTATGAAAGTTTTAATCAGTGTCTGTATTGGGAAACTCTGTATTTCGTACAGATTTCCTTTTAAAAGAACCATTATTAGCAGTTCCCTCACCCCATCATATACAAACCACGACACCTGCAGGACTCTGTGTAGTGCAGATAGCCCCTTTGCTCAGACAACATTGCCAGAAGAAGCCTAAGAAGCTGAGCAGGTAAATAGAAACCATCTGAGAGCCACAAAGCCCTTTGAAAATACTGGTGAAACAAGCTGCCAACTTGCATAGGCAACCCAAGTTCTTCCCTAAGACCTTTACCTTTAACTCACTTCAAAATATCTGGTTAAGTGAATTAAGCTTCTTCCAAAGGCCAGCCCCAATGGGAAGGAACATACTTCATTGCATGGGTCAGAGCAGAGCAAGAGCTTCAAGGACAAGAAGTTGTGCTAGCTCTCGAAAAGATGATTTGGCTGGATACGGTGTTTTGCCTTGCTCCCTGGGCAGTGATACTTATAAAAACTTGTCATGGTTTCGGCTGGGATGGAGTTAACTTTCTTGCTAGCAGCTGGTGTAGTGCTGTGTTTTGGATTTGGGATGAGAAACAGTGGTGATAGCACACTAATGGTTTTGGTTGTTGTTAAGCAGTCAAGGCCTTTTCTGCTCCTCACACCGCCCTGCCAGCGAGCAGACTGGGAGTGCACAAGAAGCTGGATGTGGACACAGCCGGGACAGCTGACCCCAAGGGAGCAAAGGGATATTCCATACCATATGATGTCATGCTCAGCATATAAAGCTGGGGGAAGAAGAAGGAAGCGGGGGGGAGACATTCAAACTGACGGCGTTTGGTCTTCCCAAGTAACCATTACGTGTGATGGAGCTCTGCTTTCCCGCACACAGCTGTACCCCTGCCTGCCCATGGGAAGCAGTGAATGAATTCCTTATTTTGCTTTGCTTGCGTGCACGGCTTTTGCTTTACCTATCAAACTGCCTTTATCTCAACCCACGAGTTTTTGCTCACTTTTCTGATTCTCTCCCCAAGAGAGAATTGCTGCTGGTTCCAGCTGCTGGTGTGGGTTAAACCATGGCAAAACTGTATACAGTTTTTTGCATACAGAAGACTTTTAGGATACATGTAACTAGTAGTAAATCCAGATCACTCCATTACAACACAAAATTACTATAGCGGTCTCAGTTTGCGGCCACTGGATGTCACTACTGATCCATTTCAGAAGACCGGCAGATTTTTATGAGAGCAAAACAAAAATTCTCCTAATTTGGAGAAAATGAAATATTATTTTACTTATTATTATTGTTTATGGGAACTTGTCAGCTCATTTTCCTAAGTCAGCGTAGCATGCCTGTCACCTTGTCTGGAATGCACGCACAGACTGTTTTCTTGCACTGCCAGACAACTCCCTCTCATCGGGGAAGAGACGTTGGCGTCAAGAAGAAGAAACTACAGCTTCTAGAGTGGTGCCAGCACATCAAGGCCAGCATGGAGCAGGAGCACCTGCATGCAGCCTGAGCTCGTGAGCTGGGGGACTCCAAAAGGCAGACAGATGGGGGTGCTGGGATCCCAGGAGGCAGCTGTGGGTGCTGGGACCCCGCTCCGTGCTTTCTTGGGGCTGGTGCTAAGGGCCAGCTCATCACCTGCCTCTTTCCTTGCCTCTTCTATGGAAACAGTACAGATCTGCTTGTTTTCTTGGGGATAAAAGGCTGATCCCATGTATTATAAATTTTAAAAAGCAGTCGAGACAGAGCACCTGCCAGGTCACTAAAGATGAGGTCTCTCTACATCCATCCCACTATGCTGGACACTTGCATGGACATCAGGTGAGAGGTGGGTCTGCTTCTGAAGCCCAGCAAGGAAAGAGGTAGCAGAGATGAGAGGACAGAAAGATTCTTTTCTGTGATACCTGTGCTCTGCTGTGCTGGCTTCCCCACAGACAAGAAGGGAGGTGATCTGATAGGAGCAGCTGAAATGGGGCACTGGGGAGGGAAGAGGGAAGATGACACCAAGATTTGGATGAGACTGGGGTTTTATGGCAAGGAAAGGGAAATTAAGGAGATACTGGAACAATGACAGAGAAAACATCATGAAACCAGACATCAGCATCACTTTCCTGAGACAGCAGACCAGATAATTTACATTTACATACATTTACACACTCGGTGCAGTGCCCTGAAGGGTCTGACACCACTCACCAGCTTGAGCAGTAGAAAACTCTGCTGAACACTCTGCCAGTCCCCCCTGCACCGCCTGCGTCCCACCTCATGCCAAGGTTGCTCAGCAGTTCCCAGGAGAAGGTCCTATTTCCCGTTCAGTGTAGCTTCACTAAACTTTCATCATCCAAGCTGAAAATTTCTGTTAGATTTTCTGCCTGAAGCTGAAGAACAAGGGAATAAAACTGTTAATCTATTTTTAAGAAAGAACATTGAAAAAGAAATCATACATACTCAGTAGAGACTTCTAGAGATTAATAATTGGACTCTACCAAGATTTATTCCCCTTTAGGCAGGCTTCCCCCAAGCCATTTAAAGACTGGATGACAGCCTGGGAGGAGAGGGGAGAACGGGACCAAACAGCTAGAGGGATGGAGACGTGATTTTATGCACAAGGTGGAATTAAATTGTTACAGGAAAGCCAAAACTATTGCCTTTGAGCTCCTCCTTGCCACTTTGAAGTGTTTTGGGTGTAATTTTTGGAGTGGGTGTCTTCTCCTTGTGAACCAGTTTGTGGCAGGGTGTTGTTCAGGGTGGGTCAGGTATTTTCAAAAGCAGAGGACTTCTGAGCTCCGGGGTTCCTGAGCTCCATTACAGGCTCTCGAAGAGCAGAGCATGGCCTTCGAGCCTCCTCACCCAACCCAGGAGCTTGGTCCAGTGTGGATTACATCAGCTTGATGAATTCCTTGCAGTGAAATCCGCAGATAAAGACAGCAGTGACTAACACCCGGTTATCTAACGGAGCTGTGGATCTAACAGGACTGAGCTGGGGCTCTCCCCGTCACCAGGCTCTGCAGCAGCCTACCAGCCCACTGAGCTCATCGGAAACCTGAGAAACTTGTCTGATTTCTGCTGGGAGGTTCATTTTGATTTAATCGGTCTGGCGTTTTGCCAGCATCAAAATTTCCTCTCTGAAATTTCCAACCGGTTTCAACGAGGGCTAAAGGATAACCCACAGAGGTCTTCTGCACAGCTTCTCTTTGCCCCCTATTTCCTTACATGCGGAGCCATGTGAATGCTGTGGGGAAATGACGTCACGTGCAGAGCTATATTGATGTCATGGGAAATGAAAGAAGTACTTACAGGTAGCAGCAGGTCTACAGAGCAGGTACTTCACTTAATCAGCTGACTTTGCTCAGAAAAAGAAGCAGCAAGACCATGCACATGGGATCCGTCTTTTTCCTCTGCCAGTGAAAAAGCTATGCTCTTTTTTAAGACAGGATATCCAGTGATGTACAGCTCACTTTGCCAGTGTGACTGGGGGTTTGGCTGGAGGAAGGAAGAAAAGCAAAATAAAAAACCCTAAAAAACCCCAGAAACAGACAAACAAACAAACAGACAACAACAAAAAACTGACCAGAAAAAAACAAAACGCCGTTTGGGCCAAACTTGCTCTGTCCTTCCAGACCCTGGATTTCTTTTCATACCCTGGGAGATCCAAGCAGGCAGCAAAGCTCAGCCGTTGCACCTCAGCCCCAATACACTGCAGTGCCTGTAGGGTTGGAAGCTTTGTAATACAGAAATAAACAAGGTGAGCGGATATTTGGAGCCAAAGCCAGAGACCCTTACACCATTCTAACACATCTTTCAACTCCAGAAGTCATCCCACTGGTTTCAGTAGGATTACTCACAGAGTAAGAAGATGCTCTGCCTGAGAGAGGAAAACTGATCCCTTGTTTTCCGCTGAAGATGTAAACTTTGGGGCATTTTGATTTTTCAGAGGCTCAGTTTGACTTTCGCTCAAGCTGGGGGAGAAGGCAACCATTCTGTAAAGCAGCACATGGCGGAAAAGCCATTTATCAGTCCAAACTAGGAGACTGAATATCAAATTTAAATCGTCTTTTCGTCGGTTTCATTTCACAATCACACTATATATTAGGCTAGTAAAGTTGAATTTTCCTAACAAGAAAGCAGATAGGGAAGGAGCTGGCCAGAGCTTTCCAAGACACATTGGCAGGATCCTTCCTGCCCCACTCCATCGCCTGGCAGATGGCTCCCCAAACACCTTACCACCAACTTCCTTAGCACCAACTTTCTCCCTCCTTTCCTGGAAGTGTTGCTTTGTCCTGTGGAAGCTCAGATACATATGATAATATGTAAGGAGTTCTCACCAGCTCTTTTTATGAGCGTTACGGAAGATGCCAGATGATTATCTGAGACCTTCCCACCAAACCCACGGCTTCGGGGGGATGCATGCAGGCTGGCAAGATAGGGAAATCCCGCGGCCAAAAGCCTTTGGAGAGAGCAGTTTCTCCTCCCACTTGCAGAGACCACACTTAAATATTTGTGGTATCATAAATATGCTCTTTAGCGTGTGCACTAATAGATGTCTGGAACACATCTGGGTCTGGTGGCTCTGGACCCTCGGGCTTGTGCAAAGCAAGGTAAGAAGTGTCCAGTGGGTGTGGGTGTGCTGGGGGGGTTGGATGGGCGTCTGCAGGGGCTGCGTGCTGTTCTCTTTGACCCCATCCTGCTACTAATGCAACCTGCCACCTCTACAGCTGTGAGAGTGAAAACAACGGTTTTCTGTCACTAACCCGGATGACTATAGCTTAAATATAACATATAGGGAGGGAAAGTTAGTACCATAGAGGGAGAAAACTTAGCAAAACAGACCTCTAGTGACCTATAGGTTATGTAGCCACTTATGCATGCATGAAATGGCTGTAAGATATTCTCAGATTTTATTATATAAATGTAGCTGATAATGCCCTGCTTTGCCTCAATACAGGGGTTTTACGCTAAAGGGTGTCACTTACATAATGTGGGCTAAAGCCTCGGTCAGAAGTCTTAATTCCCTTCTTCAGGTGTATTAAAACCCCTCCTTGGGGAGGAGAATTTCTCTTTTCCCCCATGCCCTTGCTCTCCCATGCTGCTCATGGCTTTGGAGAAGTCTCTTCAGTCTCAGAAGCTGAGGTCCTTCCTGAGAAAAGCAACGTTAAAGACATAAAGCTGCCGGCTTTACTCATAGAGGTTGGGTGGAACAAGACAGCAGTCCCTCAGGGGAGAGGGATCGAGGTTGATTTTAATGATTTCCTTTATGTCAAAAGGAAAGTTTAAATAGATTGCTGTGCCCTGAATGCGAGAGCAGAAGAAATGATTTCTGTTTAAGTAGGTGTTAGGAGGTAGGAAAGAGCGTTGTAATAACAACCTGTCTCATAAGCTGAGGAAGTGAGATGTTGAATCTGTACCCAAACAAAGAGCAAACCTGAGTCACAAGAACACTGTATTTATAGGGCAGCTTTCATCAGAGAATTTCAGAGTGTTTTACCAACCCGGAGAGCCGGGGTAAACATACAAACTTACACCGAGTCCAGCTTTTTTCGGTGATGTCATGGAGCCAAAGAGTTAAGGAGCACAGAGCAAGGGACTGTTTCAGTATGAGTATGAGTAAGAGAACAGAATTTGGCCCCACATGCTTAACTTTTACATCTCTTTTCCCTCATAAAGTAAGCTTTTGTTCCACTTTATAGAGGGGTAACTGATGCGCAGATATCCCAGGGAGTTTGTCCAAAGTCACAACTTGAGGAAGTTAATGAAAACGGACCCAAGAGTTTTGACTTTGTGCTCTAACCCCAAGGAAAACTTAATTTGGCACTGGCAGCTGCTTGATCTTTAGGGCTTCTGCATGAACAGGGAGTAGTTTGCTTAATGAAATAATATCCCAGGCACATATGAAGAGCAATTACTTGCTCTCATATAAACTCTCATGTATTCATCTAGAAAAAATGTTCATGACTCAGTCATCTGGGATGGTTCAAGCTACTCACCCTCCAGCATGAGGCGTAGGCATTACAGTGGTGAAGTTAAAAAGGAAGACACATGACCTCAATTACTCACAAGGAGTCAAATTATGATCTCAGATACAGTGGTATAAATCTAGAGTCATTCCCCCCTGAAGTAATTGGCATCATACTGTATTTCTTTAACATAGGGGAAATCAGAATGCTGTCTGTAATCTCAGTATGTCTGTAGAGCTTTATTCAGAGAGTGGCTGTGCTCTCCAGCAATGGATGTTACTGATGGAGAAAAATAAGGCTGGAAAATGTACAGGGTAGAAAAATGTGCCAAGCTTCCCTGTAGCAAGAACAACAAATTATCACCTCGTTTTAACAGTGTGCTTAATAATGGTTTCACTTTTTTGTCAGGTTTTTCCCCATTTTTTAATAAACAATATAAATTAACTGATATACAGAAAGATTTCATAAGGGCCTGTCTGGTTGAACTCTATCTTTAATTTCTCATTTTTGCTCTGGATATCATAAACTCTGAGGAATGAAGGGTTTGACTGTTAAGAAAGGTGAAGAAAATAATGAACTTACAAATTTACAGATGGAGTATGACTGCAAACACAGATCTAGAATTAGGGACATTGCAAGTTGAGAGAAAAGAATGATTAATGTAACAACCACAATGAACTGTCCCGGTGGGGCATCTGAAATTGTATGAAACTGTTTCCATCAGTGCAGAACAAAGGACCTACAGCTTGAAGAGCAGGGACACTGGATTCAGCACAGCAGGAGACCACATAACAAAATATTACAAATAGACCCTCCATTTATAGTTTCTGAGCTTTCAATAACTGATATTCTCAACCTTACGGTTCTAGCAATTTGGAGCTGATAGATGAGGACTTTGCCCCTTTGGGACTGTGGGAAACCTGGCAGAAATGAACAGGGAAAGGACTCGGTTTGACAGAGGAAATGCATTACAGGCACCTAACAAGTTTCCAGCACATCAGGCAACCCAGAGTTTTTACAAATAGGCGTGTTTTCAAAATTTTCTAAGCCTGCAGAAGCAGTCCAAACACATGCTAAATTATATTCTAGGCAAATCGCATCAGCAGCGTACAGAGGGACACCCAGGGGACCTTCCTTAAAGACTCTGGGTGTGCAGGAGGACTGCCGGGGTGCCACCACAAAGCATCCTGCCTGCTCCCGCTGCTGGCACTGGAAGCAACACTACACGCGGCTCCGGTGCCTGTTAGCAGTGCTTTCTGGGCATATATTGCAATTTCTGGCTTGTCTTCCAGCTGTTACCCAATTCAGATTCCTTCCTGAAAAATCTTGGCGCATACATCTTGTTGATGCAGTTTCTAAGTATGCAGAAGACACGCTTGCGCACCAGTAAAGCTACAGATCTTGTAGACGTAGGAAAGCGGTGCCTATATTACATGCACGAATGCAAAGTGGGAGTATTTACATATGCATAAGATGTAGATGTTTTTAAAATATGTGACGGCACATGTGTTCTGGAGCGCAAAGCAAAGTCCAGGGCTATCATTAGGAGACACTTGAGTGAAGGTGATTAAGGAACTGTTTGCACTGGCACTGCTGAAATCCTGGAGCCTTCTGCCTCTTTGCAGAGAGGCCTTGTAACAACTTGAAATGTTTTGTGACCGATCCAAGAGCAGTAAGCCTTGCCCAGCACCGAGTACAGTTGAAATGACAGTTTGCAGTCACTTGCTAGGTGTAATTAACAGCTATCTGTATCTGCATCAGTCAAGACTTCTGCTGTGGAACTTCCACATACCTGGCAATCCTGCCGGAGAAGAACAGGTGAAGCGGCACCCAAACAGCACCCAGCCCAGTGCAGCAGAGTGTGGCCAGCAGCTCCGTGACCACAGCTGTGTCCTGGTCTGGTTTGGGCACTGTGTATGTGCAAAAGCATAGACCAAAAAACTAAGTACTTTAGCTAAGTATCCTGTGTTACAAAAGTAATGAGTCTTTTTGAAGCCTAGTCTACATGCAGTTTTATACAATTTCAGTTCTGGGGTGATTTTTTACTGAAAGAGTAAACCAGCCCATGCCTGCACATCCGTAGTGTGTGCAGTGCTACCACCAGAGAAGGTGCTGTACCAGAATAGCATACATCAACCTCCCACGATAAGCTCATCTTCCCTCTGGAGAGGCAGTTCTGCTTTCCCGATGGAGACATAGTTTAAAAAGTACGACTTGGTAATGCGGACAAATCAATAATCAGGAATTTTCATGTGCCATTCTCCTTAAGCCTGGCCGCGTTGCTGCTAACTTGTGGCGATGCCGATGATGCGGCTGGGACAGCGGTGTACAGCATCTACACGGTTGTGTTAATATTGCTCTAAAAAGCTCTGTGGGGGCTTCAGAGCATCCTCAGGTAGGAGGGAGGTTGCCATCAAGATGATTACCTTCACCTGGATCTGCTTTGAATGAGATGGGAAGGAATTGAAAAATCACATCAAGTATTTCTACTTTAAAATTCCTGGATGTGAGGGTGCAAGGTGGTTGAGATGCTGGTCATGACTGAGGAATGGTGGTGATCTCTGATGCTGTTACTGAGAGGCTGCCCCATGAAACTTTCACATTGCAGCGCTTGGTGGGCATCCCTGGAGGGGTACAGGTGACATAGGGGCGATCACAGGGTGGGCTTGGGTCCACCATTTCATCCATATGGGATGAGGTAGGAAGGGCAGGTGCACGTTGGTAACCTGTAGCTTGGTTAGATGAACACCTGCCTGCACAGCCTCTCAGCTGCCCCACAAAGGGCTGTTCTTCTGGCCTGGGACCCCAAGGGGAAGTGGTCATGGTGCTCTGGCTAACCAGCGGCATCCAGGTCTCTGAACTGGCAGGGTGCGTGGCAGGTTCATGAGGTGAAGGTGACTGTGAGGACCCTGAGATATTAAAATGTACCGTGAGACCACCAAGAGCATTGATGACAGTTGTGGCTTTGTGGTTGGGAGAAAGCCAGGCAACGTAAGACAGTCTTCACAAGCGGGAGGTTCTGGTCTTTGAGGAACTTTAGGGAAAGAGGTTCTAGCTAGTGTTGTATGAAAGGGCAATGTCATCTCTGGAGGTGACAAACCTCCCTTACTTTTGCTTAGGAAGCTTGTGTCTCCTCATCATAGACACTATCCCTTAAAGGCTCTGGTGGGAGCACAGGGCTGCTTTCAACCACCACCATCCCAGGCCCTGGTCAGGATCGAGTGTGCAAGGCTATATTCTGGGAAAGTTAAAGCCCTAAAATTGCATACAGATCACGCTGCACCCCTATTTGACCAAGCTTTGGTATTGATCTAACTCCTCTCCATCTGAAAGCTATCTAAAACGCTTTGGTGAGGGTTGTAGGGCTGCGGCAGAGCACTTTGAACTGCGTTTTCCTCATACTCTGTGGGTAGAGAAATGCTAAATTGGGTATTTATTTAATGTGCCAGAGCCAACAGGTGTGGGTAATTCGGAACTGCTGAGGACAAATCATCACATGTAATGTTAAGATAGTTACTCCAGGGAGGAGAGAGGGAGGGGGAAAATGGCATATATTAGCATAACTATCTCGTCACACATCCTCTCTCATCTTTGCATAATATCCGAGTCCTGTGGGCCCTTGCCAGCAAAATAAAACAATGATCCTAGCCCTGTGGGCCTATTATTATTGATTTATAAAATACTTACCACTAGTCGTGTTAAATGTGTCCTTCCACAGCGAGAAAGAATTACTGGGCATACAGTGGTGTAAGACTGCGGTGTCGTTATTATGCTATATGAGTTACACATAAAGGCATCTTCAAAATGTCTTTTTTTTAGGCATTTCAACCACTTTATGGAAACCCATCTGGAAATAAATGTAGCTGGTCTAATGTATGTAATGAATTTAATGTGCTGTTCTTCCACATTAAGGAAAAATCTAATAGGATGATTGAGTGGGGCCAAACTTCTCCAGGAAATTCCTTTATAGTACATGATTGAATTATTGTTTTTCTATTAGGGCAGTCAAAACATTCAGTGTCCTCGACAATACAGGATGTGTGCCGTAACTTTTTTGCCACTAAGCTAGGCATACTGTATCTGGACACGTGCCCAGCCATTTGACTATTTCCATTTGAATGATTTATTTATTTTCCAAAGAAAGTCTACATAAGTTATACCAAACTCGGCAAATTTATTTTGGATCAGACAACAGAACTAGGTGCCTGTCTGCCAAATGAATGAAATCTAAGGAATCCAGAGGCATTTACAGCAAAGCTGAGATTTTTCTAATGGATACCTAAAAGTTATGCTCATGAAACTCCTAAACCTTTTCTCAGTAGAAATCTGGCACCTAACTTCCTTCACAAGTCCTCATCTCAAGCCTACATTCAAGCCCTTGAGTAAGTATCCTGATTTTCAAAAGTGTTGGCCTGCCAGCTGCAACCACGTAAGCTAGGAGAAGCTGCTGAACATAGCACTTGTGAAAATTTATTAATATTATTTATTCATAAGCCTAAATATGATCCTAAAAGCCTAACTTTAAATGCCTTTTAAAACCTGGGGCCAGTAGTTTTGTCCATTTCAGCTGCATAGAACAAAGTGGTTTACAAACTTCTCACTAAAGATATGAAGCTACTAGTGCATTGATAAACACTGAGAAATTGGTATAATGTTTTCCGAGATGGTAGTTCAAGCTCCCTCCTCCCTTCCCCTGCAAAAGCTGCTGCTGTTGTGGTACACAGGAGTAGGAAGGCAAATAATTTGAATGTTTTTTCTGTAAAGACATTGTGCATTTGAGACATCTACCTGCACTCCCAGGGGTTAGAGCTGTAAAATGTATATAATTATTACCACACATTATGAGAATCTGCTAGTGACTTTGAGATATCCTGGAAACACATATGTATGTAAGTATATGGCTATATACAAGAGGAAACAGGGAGGGGAACTCCAGATTTTTCAAACTCTGACTTGGGAAAAGGTGGTGTATATTAGTGTAGCCTCCTAACCTTGTCTACAAGATCTCATAGCTCATTTCCCGTAGCAGTAGAGCCTCTTCCCTTCTGTCTTCTTAATAGGGGAGGGCAAATATTTTTCTTCTGTGAATAAAACATTTGCCCCCCAAAAGTAGTTCCAGGTCAAATTAGTCATATAGTTGCAGCTGGAAACTATTTTTGGCCTAGCTTTACAACACTGCGGAGGATATCCAGATACTTTACCAAAAATTTAAGGCACTCAGCCAAGGTGTGGGAGATGCAGGTTCAGATCTCTCTGGGGAGGTGGATTTGAATCCACCCGCTGGGAGGTAACTATCATCAGCGTCTTGCTGTGTAGGGAATGATGGGCTGAGAGAGAACGATTCAAGCAACCTGAGGTTGGACCAGCTACTTGTCTCACTTGAGCTGTGCGTCTTTCCACAGCTCCTTAGCTGGAGGGGAGCTGGGACGGGGTACTGAGCCACGCAGGACTCTCAGTTTGCCCTCACAGGCTAAACCAGGCCACTTTTATGTCCAAGCATCATCTGTTTCAGCCATGCAGAGGTGAAGTTGGGCTCATCTTCCCCCCACCCCTCTCCCAGAGAAACCAGTGTTTGATTTCTGTGTTTGATTCCCTATTAATCCTCCTTAAACTGAAACTCAGAGATCATCTACCACTGAGCCAGGATCCTTACTCATCCTGGCAGAGATCAGGTTCTGACCTCTGGGACATCAAACAGAAGTGAAGGGGGGAGGTAATATTTTATTGGCTTTATTAGTAACACAAAATGAAAGACACCCAGGTGGGTAAAATGGGAGTGACTCAGTACCCGCTCTGTGCACAGAGCTTGACCTCTCCGTGTGATAACGCTTCATTACATGTGCCCCACAGCCTTGCTCCTCCAGTTTATCTCGAGTCAAACGGCTCACCAGGTTAACCTGCACTTTTTGTGCAGGATTCTGAAGCCAGCCGAGTGTTTATAATCCTTGAGGAATCCAGACCGTAGAGGTTTGATTAATTTTTTTCATATACAAATAAACAGATTCAAGATGTTCTTGTTCAGCCAGAGGATAAGGGTTTCTCCTGCTATCTCGGTTCTCCATCAGAAAAACGGTCAATCCCAACGTGCCAAGATTCTCCCAAAGGCGTAATTGCCATCATCTGTGTTTACTAACGCAGGCTCACAGGCATCCTGAAAAACAAGGACGGTGTCCTTTCCCAGCGTGAACTCAGAAGTCCAGATAGTCCCAGGCTTGAACTGCTCCTTAAGAGTACCTACAGGCTCTCGGAGAAGATCGGAAGATCCCATCCACGGTGCAGAAGTAATGCTGGTCGGCCTTAGTCAGTGGCCCAGCCTCTCAAGAACAGAAATGTTAAACCCATGATTCCAGTTTGGAGAAGTATGGAGCATGACCTGAATCTCCTCGGTTCACTCAGTGTCTTCACTTTCCCTCCTAAGGTGCCAGATCACATTGTCAGACACTGGTGCGGTTTTGCGCTGTTAGTGCCACGTGTGGATGGATGCTAAAAAGAGTCATTATCGTTAGTGAATCCTCATCTGCTATAAAAAAATGCTACAGCATCATTGAAACCTCATCAGGAGATCAAGCCATGTACTTCCACACAGAGCTCCCCAGGGCATCCCAGACCCGCTTCTCCTTTCCTTCAAGGCAGAGGGCAGGCTGTTTGTCCAGCCCAAATCCAACCAAACTAACAGTCTTTAAGTAATTTCACTGATCTTAAATGAAGAAAAGATTATTTGGTCTATGATTCAAAGATGTAAAAAATTTCCACCCTTCCGCCCTTCCCTGCCAAACCCCAAACATTTAAATTGAATGCAACTGCAACTGGACAAAAAAAAAAAAAAAAAAGAAAAAGTCCTGAATATTTTCATTATCTGGAATCTCAGCCTTGTTACTGAGAAATCAGGGTACAGAAGATGGGAAAGAAAATACGTCTTAGAAATTCCTTGATCCCAATGCTACATACAGCCTTGCCCTTATGTCAGTGTTCTGTCAGGACATGAGGTCGTCATCTGAGGTTGAAAGGCTTTTCTGCCCAGTTCTTTTTTTAATTCTTTGTGGCAGCAAGAGATGCCTGCCTATACAGTCTACTATAGCAGGCCTATACGGTCTGGTATAGCCTGCCTATACTATCTCATTTACAGTGTAATCACCAGCACAGCTGTGTTTCAAGCTGACAGCATGTGAATCCAGGTTCAGGATCCCTGCTTTTTTCTTCCATTTTTTTTTTTTACTCCTCCTAATTTGCATGCATACACATCCACGCTTCAGGGATACTCAATTACATTAGGTTCTGAACTTTTCCCCATCGTGTGCTATCGCAGAGAATTGTGCAAATTCGAATTCTTGCTTCTGAAAGCCAGGAGCTTGTAAAAGCACTTCTCTGTATGGTTTTCTACTGATATGCTAGCAACGCTTTGCTGCAAGGATTCTTTCCATTTCTTGGCTGAATAAAAGCTTAAAAAACTGGTTATTCCTAAAATACATAAGCATCCAGTTTACCAAGGATGCAAATACAATTCATTTTGAAAAGCAAGAGACGGACTTTGAATATTATTAAAAGATGAGCCGTTTTAGAGAGATTTAGTTATCTAAACAAAAACCTTTTTTTATACTCCAAGCAACCTGACAGGTCTTAGGTAATCAGCATTTTTTGATATGTTCATCTACACAGTAAGTGTCCCAAACAGAGCCGCAATGACCTATTATATTTCATATATACAACTGCAGCTCTTCATTTTTTATTCCATTTGCTTTTTCTTTTCTGGGAAGCTGATGGAAGACATGGGGAATGCTGACATGGAAAAGAACAAAAATACAGCAGAATTTTTCCTCAGTGCTGTTGTTTCCAAGATCTCTCATGGGCAGTGGTGTGTCCCATACTTATAGGTAATAATTTCTTATCACGTTAATTCAGTTAACACAGCCACCACGTGTATGCTGGCTGAATGCATGTTTCAGCAGTTAAAAACAAGCAGGAAATATAGACTTACTTTTCTTCCTTGGGGACCAGACTTGCAGCAAATCTGGTCAGAAAGCTGTGAGAGCAAATCCACCAAAGCTATGACAGAAAAGGACCCATCCCACTGCTAATGAATGTGGGAGAGACGGATCTGGGAGATACCACTTCACTACCAAAGACAGACTTGGTGATGTGTATGTAAAACACCCCAAGTGGCTACTTAACACCCTATATCTATGCTTCGTTCAGTCTAATACCTTGGAAGCAAATAGTCTGGAAATAGAGGTGGGCAGGAACCCATCCAGAATCATCCCGGGAGGCAGGATCTGCGCAATCTGGCTGCTTTCAGCTTTCACGCATGTTAAAATAATGCCCAAAATGCCCTGCTCTGCACACGGGTGCTATTCCTGCCGGCAGGGAGTCGAAGAGGTGCTGTAAACTCCAGGGCTGAAGAGCTGCTCTGCTCACCAGCACCAGAAGAGGTGGAGGTGGGTCCTTAGCAAAGGAAGATCCAGGGTAAAGGTAAATTTGCCATGCATGAAGAACCACAAAGTCTTACACAAGGGACAAATTTAGAGCTGATCCCAAGGTATCATATTTTTAACGTGTTTTCACATTAACAAAATAAAATGCCAGAATCTGGGGTAGTCTGTAGCATGTGAACAGCTTTCCAGAACAGTCTGGGGAAGGAGTTGCTCACCAATTGCTACAGCTGCACAATGTTAATAAATGTCATTATTAATATACTTGCTTTATTAAGGAAAATAATATGAATTCTTCCCTCATAAATTTTTACAGTAACTCCTCCCTACACAGTGCTGTAGCTGACGAGGATTGTAGGTCTAATTATCAGAACATGTGCTTTAATGTGTTTTAATGTCATGTTTTCCTTTAATTGTATTATACTGTAAGCCTGCTCTAGAAATAACACTATTAAAGTTTCCTTTCAAAACAAAGATCAATCAAAAAGACAAGCAATTATTTCATTATCCTTAAGAAGCTCATAACATAATGAAAGGAATGTTAAAAGTAAACTAAATGGGTGTACTTGATTGAAAGAATAGATCAGTCCTAGCGACTTTTTCTCAGAGAGTAAAAAATTATCCAGGATTAAGTTTTCACAGCTTTGAATATATTATGGATTCTCTGTTTCTAGTAATTAAATAGGGAAGGCTTTCACCAATAATAAACTAAGAATGAAATTAGCAACAGTTGTATCTGAGTAGAAGGAAACGCGCAGGATTAGAAGCCAAAACTGCAGTTCTGCAGAGGAGGCAGGGTTAGATAATGTTGGGGTTGATGGCGTCCTCTCCATCCTGGCTTGGAGGAGAGTCCACAGGTGAGGTTTTGGCCAGCTGTGCCGGGGATGCCATCCCCATCGGCGGGTCCGGGGAAGCCTCAGCCCTGAAGCCCAACGGCAGGTGGAGACGGTGTGGCCTGAGGCTGGGTTCGGTTCCTACCAGCAGGTCTCTGGCCTTCAGACTGCCTTCGGCATGGCTTGGGAGGGAGTTTGAGGCACAAGGCAAGGGGAGGCTGAGGTGGAGGAAGCCCTGCTGGGATGACTGCCCTGCGGTTGTGCAGCCAGGGAAGGAGGAAAGGGCTCATGTACAGTGATACATCTCCAGATAACACCAATGATGGATGTGGTCCTCACCGTGCAGCAGGACACGGCATCTCTTTCTTTTGAAGAGGGAGTGAGTGAGGTTCACTTCCCAAGGAACCCCTTTGAAGGGAATTTTGCTGAGCTTGATTTATGGGCCCCACTTTGACTGGATTTGCAACTTATTGTAATATTGGAGCCTTTCAGAAGCTCAGATACTGGGGGAAGAAGCAGTGTGGAAGGACATTGGAGAACTTTTGTAACAGGAAAGCTTTCTGAGAAACTATAAGAAGAAAAATCTAGGCAAGTAGGAAATGGATCACGGGAGGAGGTTGTCTCCCCTCTCGGTCCTCAATCCGAATCTGAATTCTCTGGCCAGTAACATAGAATTGATAGTGTCTGGTAACCATGAGGCAGCCTGTTTGCAGAAGGCAAAGGTAGCTTTGCTGAGCTCCTAAGGGATACATCCCATGTCACAGCAATGCCAGACGGACCCTGCAGCACAGAAGCCAACGTTTGAAAGAGCCAGAAAGAGCGAACTTCTCATTTCATGGGCAGAGCAAAATGCCTTGCCTCCTGTCTGCCTTGCTCAGTGGACCGGGAAAAGAAGTGGACGAAAAGGGATCTCCGGTCACCCCCTGTGCCGTGGTGCAGACCAGGTGAGCTTCATTGCTACCCCTGTGCTCCCCACCCAGCAACCATCCAGGACCAGGGGAGCCACCAGTAGGGGTTTGCTGTTGGGTCGCTCTGATCACGCTGTTCTGGGAGGAGCTGTCTGGACATCAGCTCTACCTAAGTGGCCATTTTTACCAGCATAACTCTCCCAGACAGATGTGATTTTTTTCTCCTTGCAGCAGAACGGGGTTGACGGTGCCTTCCTGCCATTGGTTGGACCTGTGCTTGGAGTGGACTAAATCATCCAGCCAATACTGCTTACATTGAAGAATATTAAATAAATTACAGTATCTCCAGGGATATTTCTTTTTGTAGAACAAAATGTGCCAGACATTGAGATAAATACAAGAATAGATGACTGTATGTTACATATTTGCATGTCTCTTCTGTGCTGGTCAGATTTTTTAGCTCCCATTGCTGCCATTGCCCTGAGTGAGGTGGGGAGTGGGATCAGCTGCAGATGGCCGTGACACCAGGTGTGGGGGCAGATGGCAGACTGGGTACGAGAGCTTCACTCTGCTCGCTGATGGCAATGACAAGGGTTTCAACAGGAGTAAACTGGGTCCTGACTGTCAGAAACAAAATCCCACTTGGCATCACTGCATCCCGACATGGCATCATTGTTGGGTTAACCAGTTTCTTGATCTATATAACCAGTTCATCCTGCTTGAGGTGCATGCGCTAATATTAATTAAAGTAGACTCTCTTGTGTCTTGTGCTTGCTGAAGCAAGCTTTCTACCTGACCCTTTGCACCTTTTTTTGCTGTTTCTTTCTCTCAGAGGGGCTTTGTTATGGCAGTTTCTTTCACATGTTGAAACTGTTGTTTTTCTAATACAAAATACTATGTGTTTTCAAAAGCTTTGTATGGAAGATATATTTCTAAGTCACGTTTCTTGCCAGAGGAGTAGTGAACGCTAAATGTTGGCTGTAGACAGTGGTAGACTCAGGATTTGGTAGTTAACCAGCAAAAATATTAAAACAGGCAAAGTCTGTCATCACATAAGAGACAGCTTTCAACTTTACTAAACGTCTTTCTACTTACAAAGTTAATGGAAACCAGTCACAATGATAAAATCTGTGACTGTCTTAAATAGAAAGAATTCTTGGTTCCTTGTGGTAGAAAGAAGACTGGAATTTAAATTCTTGGGCTTTCCCTCCTCATTTTTAATTTCTTTCATTTGATTAAAAGAAAGTTTTTAAAATGAACAGTCCAATGCAGGAAGAAAAGAGAAACATACATCTTAGCAAGATAAAAACCCAACCCTTAAAAAAAAGAATACCCAAAACTTGCAATTATGAGAAATCCAACAGCCCTAAAACATGCGGACTTGGAGCAGACAGAGAAGGTAAACAAAACCTTGGGCAAAAAAGAGTGAATGCAGGAACGTTATTGGAGGATGCCTGATGAAAAAATGACAGGAGAAACCACCATGCAAACCACTTGCAGCTCAGGGAAAAGAATAGCAACCAGGCTGAGATGGGAGTTGCAGATAACAATGTGCGGAAACTTTCTGAGAGAAATTGGGGAGAAAAATACGGGTGATATTCACATAAAGAGGAATCTAAGAGATCCAGATGTGCTGAAAGGCCAGCAGAGAGGAGAAAATCTTGGAAGAAAGAAGTTGCTAGAACATGCAGTTGGAAAGCTGCAAAAGCTCCGAGGAACCTCACCGATTACTGAGCATTACGAGAGGAAGAGAAACACGGCAGATCTTCTGCCTCACCTCAAACATCTCTGCCTGAAAACTGAAGCTGGACTACAACATAGTGCTGCTGTTGCCGCCTACTACAGGTCAGCTCTGGAAGCAAATCTCACCTCTTGCAAGCACTTTGGGACAGGGGCTGTCCTTTTAGTTGTTTTTGCACACTGCAGCACACTGCGGGCTTCGTCCCCTGCTCGGGCTCTGAGACAACTGCAATGGCCCAAACAATAAATAGCAGAATATAGTCTAAACCTCACAGTGTCAAAACTGAATGGACTGACTCGTGTTAGCCTTGAAAAGATAATATCGGCCATTGCGAGGAAGCCAAAACACAAAGTCAACTGGTATTTAGTGCAGATTTTTCTCTGCCCTCTGGAATACTCTTTCCGAAAGAGTGATGAAAGGGGAGCTAATATTTTCAACCCTATGAAAACTTCTATTGTAAAAATGGTCTGGTCTGGTCTATGCTAGAACGAAGCTATCACTCTCTGATGTTTTACATGAACAACCAGACAAAGAGAAAAACCCTCTGCATGGCACATATAAGCCCAGGGACCTTGACACCTGCCTGTTAAGACCTACTGTTAAGGCCAGCTCTCACCTATCTCAAGTGGATCATCACAGGGTTTTCACGTGGTTGCAGTCTTTTCTTCAGTCTGATAACAAATTCCAGAGAAATCTTCCCCAGTCACCATTAGAACCAACACAGTCCCTCCTACTCTGACAAAAGAAAAGTTTTAATTTGGACAAACAGATATACGGACATTTATCTAAATAAAAGGGCTTAACTGATTTTTTCCCAGCAAAGTCTACTTCCAAATGCACATGCCCTTGTAGGGTCTGATCCAAACATGTCAGTCAACTGGGTGGATTCTTCTAACGAAACATTATCCATGTGCGAACTGGATGTTTAATTTAAGCAAATCCTCCAGGTTGCTGTTGTGGTCTATGGAGCGAGAGAGAACTAACCAGGCGTAGTGACTCACCCATTTTAGGTCCCTGTGTCAGGGTGGCATGAGTCATTCGCTGGAATCTCTCACAGCCTCATTCACTGGAGACCGTGTTACTCCATGAATGAAAGAAGGCACCTAGTGGGTTACCTACTAGTTACCTAGTTACCTAGTAAACTACACCGCCAAAGGTCACAGAGATTCATTCCAGTCTGTCTTGCCATAGACTTGGAGTAGGCTCAGGATCCTTCAAGTTCCATTATAAAGAGCCTCAAATACATCAAATTAAGACAGAAGAACTGAAAGCTACTGCAGCCATAACTGGTCCCGAGGAGGGGCCCGAGCTTCATTTAGGAGGCCAAAACATCATCTGAAAGCTGTAGATACAAACCTGTCAAAATGGCATTTACTAAACATGCAGCTCATCCTTGTCTCTCCTGTTCCTCACGCTCTCCTCTACTGACAGACCTGTATCTTAGCAATGTTAATGCGAAAATATTAAAAAATGACAGTTACCTGGGCAAAAGCTTATAATTTCACTTAGAAAAGGATCTCAGCAAATGGCCGAGTGTAGCAGAGGCACACAGGCCTTTATGCTGCAACGTGGCTCTTATATGATTTCTTTTAAATGTTTAAACTTAGTAATTCCAGTCAATTTTGAGAAATGTTGATAGTTTTTCTAGTTTTTAGTAGTAATGGACAGTACATAATTACTGAAAACGTAATATTTTTACACCTGGGCTCTTTTATGATAGTGTTACTCCTGTGCAAAATTAAATGTCAGCAAAAGAAGAGTGATTCTAAAATGAAATTTTAAATAAATGTATTATTACACTGAGGAGGTAGTATGGTGATTTAATATGGTGACTAGTCACACCTGAATAACTAAAGAGTTTGTTTTTACAGGGAAGCGCTAAGTTTACTAAAGCAAAGGGAAAGTATTTTATTACAAATAGATTATCTTAGTGCTTTCTCTCAGTTTGGTGCAAAACTGCATGTGGAAACTGGGATTTGACAGAAGTGTAGCTGGGGAAAAAAGAAAAAAAAAAAAGGCAAGGAAAAACAAGTAAAAAGTTATCAAAGCAAGGTCCCTAAACAGAAAATGCTGTGGAAGACGTCCAGAGCAGCGAAGGTCCTTCCTCCGCAGCTGTGGGTCCAGGCTCTGCAATAAGACCCCATGGGGTCCCACAGGGGTTACTGCAGCGGTTGAGCCAACAGCTGGATCAGGGATGGCCCGTAGCTCTCTGGGGTGAGATGTGCCACTGTTCAGGGCTGGAGCATCTCCCTCTGCTCCGCTGTCGCTAGGCAAACCCCTGCTGCCAAGGGCTACTCTCTGCCCACTGTAATTTATAGGACTGGAGAATTTGTGATCGCTTATTTTTAATTCTCTTTAAACAATGTACTCCAGGTTTTGAAGGAATGCAAAAGAACATTATAATTTTTCACCTAGAAATTTCTGCAAGGAACTTAATTTCTTGATGATGCAAATTCATAAAATCTATTTCACGGGTTACCGGAGTTCAGAGCTCTGCAATGCAGGAGGTTGTTCTTATTCTGCCCGGAAAAAGGGCCTGTATTCCTTATGGATCTTCTTAGAGCTGGAAGGCAGGCTGCTTCTTGGGCACGTCCACCGTGTCCCCCTGCAGGAAGGAGAGAGATGTGGGAGGCCACATGGCTGAACCGCTGGCGAGAGCCAGAGGATGCTTACCTGCTTTTCTGACTCCAGACCAGAATGTGTCACTTTTTTTTTTTCCCTTTTTTCTTACTATTTCAGCAGCACAAAAGCTGTGCAGGAGGTATTTGAGAACCTGAGTCCAATAACAGCACAAAGATTCTGAATATCTTTCAGAGGAAAAGAAGAATGTGCTCAGCTACCCACTGCCCCCTCAGCTTCTCTTACCTGCATCGCTCAAACAAGGATCCAAACCGTTAGGAGAAAAGTCTTCATCTTACAGAAAATTTTTCTGCTTTCTCCCGTGTTATTTTTTGTAGCTTCCTTATTTTCCATCAGTGTAGTTTCCCTTCTTTTCCGATTTCTTGCATCAGTCTATTCATTAGATAGGAGGATGTAAAAGAGAATTAAAAAATAAAGCAAAAATAAGGGTCTGTTCCCAAAGACAGTGAAAACAATGGGAGTCAAAGAAACTGGCATTGACAAAACATTTTATTTTCCTCAGGAGAGTAAGAATGATCCGAGCCAAAGTTTTATAGAACAAAGATTCCAGTAATACATCCAATACAGCAAAACATAAATTGACATCACATTTAGGTTCTTCCTTCCTCACTAATAGTGACACTCACCTCAGATTATGTTTGATGAGTACAGTGACAGTCATCATTATTTTATTAACTGCATACATCATGGTCTTTAATCTTCCTATGGGATTTTAGGCTGACTACTGTACATATAGTTTCTGACTGCTGAAAGCTGAGGGTAACCCCTAAAAAAGATACAATCTCTTTTTTTTTTTTTAGCTTTGGAAATTACAAACAGAAGAGCCTGCGATGTAGAGACACACACAGAAGGAAATGATCTGAGAGAGGAGACTTTAATAAGCTAAATAGGTTCAGCCTAATGTACATTCATGTCTTCATTAATTTAGTGGATGATTTTCAGAAGAGTGAGCCTCTCTTCCTCTAGTGTAGGCAAAAAGCAGCTAAACTCACCCCCTGCTGATTTGCTATGGGTGAAATCATCGCGAAATCACTTAATCTGAAAGCAAAAATCCTCTTAGGTATCTTCCCAAAGACTTCCTTGAATAGGCTAAGCGTAGGCAATCGTCTATGGAAGATAACGGTTTAGCTGAAGATTTTCCTACAGCACAGCCCCTGCATTGCTTCTCTTCCCGTTAACTGCAGACGATGGTTCTCCTTCCTCTAGCTTTGAGGCAGGAGCACCAGCAGTCTGTGCCCCAAGTAGCTTACAGCTGGAATTCACATTTCATAAATCAAGTTGGAGGAAATCTCGTGAGGGCAAGCCATCATGTGGGGTCACATAAATGAAAAAACAGCTCTTTAAGAAGAGGGCACGTCTCGGGATATTGGTGCCAAAACACCACTCCTGAGGAGCTGACTGAATGGCAAGAACATCTCTGTTTCCATCCCGTCTGCTCCATGGCGCTCATTCATCAATGGAGAGCCAACTTCTCCCACACCACGCAGAAGACGACAGGCAGGGAGTGAACGGGTGCTCCAGCCGAACGCGTCACCCCAGCGCCCTGCGCGCAGTGGAGGATGCGCTGGAACTGCAGAAGGTGATTCCGAGCTGTATAAAGCTCTTGGGTTAAAAAAAAAACCAAAAAACTATTACAGTATGGGAATAATCCACTTTGGCTGTGGAAAATTTAATGCAAAATAACAGTTTGCTCAGATGCTTTTGTTGTTTTGGAAACTCTTCAAGCTTGGGGAAATAGCCACCACTGTTAGCCCTGGGGTAGCCATTGGTTTTGTCCAGAGGTTGTGGTCAGGAAGGTTTCATTTGCAGGTGCTGTACCGTAAGCCTACAGGAAGTCTTCTAGATCGGCTACTTCATTCTCCTTATTATACTTTGAGCATAGAAAATATACTAAGCCACATGAATTAGCTTAAATAAATAAGTCCTTTTATCTCACTGGTAATCTAAGTGCTATAAACTCTATTGCTTAACACCATCCTAACTCTGACCTGCTTCCTTTTGGGAAGCCTGGTACCAGAGATGGATTTCAACTTCCCAAGTACCAAATATTTCTCTTGCAAATAAACACTCCTGGGGGTTTTTTTGGGTTTTTTTCCCCTCCTCCCCCCCCCCCCCCCTTTTTTTTTTTTTCCCCCAACTGCCTCTGTT